>JAQZBX010018809.1:0-34295 GCA_029593785.1 Cabassous unicinctus | reverse complement strand
ACGTATATGCATATGTATTTATATATCATTTTACAAATATTGGTATGTATTGTGAAAAATTTGATTTTTACCCACAATAAAAAACAATAATAATAATAGGGTGGGTTGTGGGGGAAATGCACCAAATGTAAGATACGACTATAGCTAGTAGTAAGATTTTAATGATATTCTTTCATAATTTGTAGCAGGTGTCTCATGATAATGTAGGGTGTTGGTAGTGGGTTGATGTATGGGACCCCTTTATGATGTTATGCATGTTTGTTTCATAAGTTCAAACTTTTACTATACATTTATTGTTTATATATGTTCATGTATGAATGATATACTTCAATAAAATTAAAATAAAAATGAGCAAAAGGAAAAAAACAGCAACACATACATTACATTAGAACCCAGAAGTACCAACATCCTCAAAAGTTGATTCTTCTGGAAAAAGGTATAAGAAATACTTTTGAGATATTTAGAAGAATGGCAGATTTAAAGGACATAATCTGTTTCCACTAATTGTTTTATTGAGATTTATATAATTGGAAGGAAATGGCTTTCTTTGAAGAGATATCTTGCTTAAACTTATCTTGACTGGCATCCAAGTTAATTATGATGAATTCTATGGATTGTAAGATTCTTGAGACCATCAATTGTATAGAAAGAGGCTTCACCATAAAAACTTTCTTTTTTTCTAGTGGGAAAGCATTGTGATCTACATTCAGTGACCACATCAGCAAAACTTGACTTCTCTGTCTTTTCCAAACTACTATGGTTCTGTTGAGTACTATACTATACTTTTATTGAGAGATAATTGTTCAATCTGATGGTAGGCATTTAAGGTACATTTTCAGAAGGTAGGTTAGGTAATTATGAACATATTTTCCTTGCTTTAAAATACATATATAATAATCAAAAGGAAATTGTCTCTTAGCAAAAATGGGATGATTTTTCTATTTACAGACCAGTGGGGGAGACTGACCAGACAGGCAGGCAGGCAAGCAGGGATATTAAAGTTTTAATTTGAGTTTGAAGAAAATGTAATGGCTACCATTGGTGGAGTTCATTGAAAATACTTATGAGGAATTCACATTTAAACTAAGAATGAAAGAAAATGAGTATATGTGTTTGTGGACTGTGGTGGACATGAATGGTGAAAATGTGCTTATAGTGTAGACATAACAATGTTTAATTGCATTTTTCAGTTTTGAAAGGGCATGTAAAGGATCAATCTCTTGAAACCTAATGAAGTGCTTAAATAAGACTGGAAAGTGGAGGAAGTGTGTATTATTCAGGGTTCTCTAAGAAAACAGAATCAACAGGAGATATCTGTAAATGGTATGAGATTTTACAAAATTCTCTCATGTAGCCATGGGGATCCACAAGTCCAGATTCTGCAGATAAGCTGCAAACCAGGGGCTCAGATGAAAGTCCAATGAAGGTCCTTGATAAGTTTCTTGGAGAAGATGGCTGTCCAAAGATGAGCTGGGAAATTCTCTCTGAATGCTGAAATCACTGCCCTTTTTAAGATATTCAAGTGATTGAATAAAACATCAGTCATTGCTGATAGCAATCTCCCTGGTTGATATAAAAATTACATAACTGTAATCAGCCATCTATGCAGTAAACTCATTGATGACTAAGTTGATAAATGTCTTTGTATAACAAATAGCCTAGTGCTGGCTTGACCAAACAGCTGGGCACAATTACCTGGCCTTGTTGACACATTAGCCTAATCATCATAAAGTGTGATGTTTATATTTTGGGAGTAGTGTAAATAATCTGAAATAAACATCATTTTAGGTACATGTATTTAAGCAAGTAGTGATAACTCAGAAAAGGATTCCAGAGGATGGTTATGCCACTTTAAATTTAGAGAAAAAAGATGGAATAAATAAAGAGCAATAGAATAAATATGGAAGCATGTCGGGATAGTGTATAAAAGAAGGATAGAGGAGGGGCTAGGATTTAGTTTTCAGATGTTTCAATAGTGTTGTTCGAGTTGCTCTATCTGGTGGAGAAGAGGAAGGAATGACTAGAGTTTATTGAAAAGAGTCAGATGACTAAGATGATAGAGATAGCATGGCCAAAGAATTCCTAAAAGGAAGTCATGAATCAAATCTTCTTTTGTTCCAAGAAAGGATTTATTTATGGAGAGGTCATTGTTGATGATAGTAAGACTTACTTATGAGGGATCATTGTTGATATTTCTACATCAAAGGTGAAAGTGGAGTGAGAAAATGATGACTTCACTTGAAGGGAGGAACAGAAGAGCAGGAACTTGAGGGAAAAGAGCTTAAGATGTTCTTTGTTTCAAGTCAGAAGAGTCAAACTGGGCTTATATGATGAGATGGGTTGTGAAAAGACCGAGAAATTTCTGGTAAAATATACTGAGTTTATAATCAAGTATATAGTTGCCAACAGCAGAGAGGAAGATTTCAATTGGAAACATTGTACTTAGCCAAAGGTAACATGCCCTTTAACTTTAATAGAAAAGAAGGGATAGCCAATGTATATGAATGCAAGGCATATTTGTAGATGCTATATTATTAATGGGGAATCCATCTGCTTTTTAGGAGGAGATTTCATTTGTTGAAAATGGGGGGAAATGTGAGAAGGCATGATATTCAAAAGGCATGGTAAATATTTATGGAGACTGGAAGAATGATTTAATTATCAAGACAGTAGCATTGCTAGATATATTTGATAGCCACTAGGAATCTGTTTATACTAGAAACACTATCCAAGTCATATGCTGTGTCAAATTAAATCATGTAAAATGGGAGATATTTAGAGTCACCTCCTATTAGGGTCTTGGACAGTAGATGTAGGAAATATTAGGATGACATTAAGAAAAACTAAAATATTGGTCTCAGTAAGTGTCTTTTGAAATGAGTTAATGTATATTAAACTATACAGCAAAATGAGTAGAGATAGAATATAGAAGCTGATGTTTGCCAAGAGGGCTTAATGCACTGGAAGTTCCCACGTGATAGGCAAACCTAGGCATGAAAAATAATTGTGTGAACAAGGAAAAACAGATGTGTTTGTGATTACAGTTGTGGCTTCTAATTACTGATGTGAGGTGGGGCATTTCAGGAAAAATTTAGGTATTGTGAGTAGCAATCCAGGAATTTAAGCTTGGAAGATAGGCAAACCAAAATTCACATTCTAGATGTATAATCTAGATGTGTAATCACATTCTAGCCATGTAATTTTGTCATGCTTCTTAAGTTTCCTCAACTTCTAAATATGTCCTTTGTTAAATTGGTAAACAAACCACAAGCAAAAGGATTATTGTGAGGATAAAATAATTGAATTTATGTAAGCCTCTAAGCAGTGACACAGATACTATGTCTTTCCACTTTTTCTAGACTTTTGGAACAAGTAGATGTTTACTTGTCTTTAGGACACTTTATTATTATTTGTCCAGGAAATACAATTATTGACAAATAGTTAGGAAGAGAACTTACAGTTTTTGAATGAATAACTTTTTCAGACACAAACACATATATAAATTTAGAGCTATTTCAGCTAATGATGCTTGATATAGGACAGGACCTCAGTAACCATTTTACTACAGTATCTGATGAAGAAACCAGATATTCTCCTAACCCCATCTTTTCTAAAATTTCTAAGCCTCTTTTTCTTATGAGGATTGTCACACATGGCAGAACATTATAACTCATGTATGTACTCCTGCTACTTTCTGATGAAGGGTATTTTAAGGGACTACATAAAGAGGGCAGGTGATATTCATCCCACCAATTGAAATAATTCCTTATACTGATTAAACCCATTATGAAATAGAGTAAATTGAGTCAATAGTATCCAAATGAATTGGGGAAATATCTAAAAGGCAGGGTTGAGGGAGTGATATTTATAAAAATGCCATGTGGGTAAAACAAAATGTTTTATGGCAAGTGTATACAAAAGGAGCAGGGGAGAGAAGAAATGAAGTGAGTGTCCAGAGAACTAGGAAAGATATTAGAGAACTCTCCAATATGAAGAAAGCTAGTTTTGTTATAGATGATATGCAATGAAGTAAACATGAAATATCCTTTAATTATAGAACATTTGTAAAATGTCAGTTTTCACATTATATAAAACACTCTTTACCCATTCATCTGTTGATGGACACTTTGGTTGCATTCACCTTTGGTCTATTGTGAATAATGTTTCTATAAACATTGGTATACAAACACCTCTTGAAGCTCCTTATTTCAATTGTTTGGGGTATATATAAAGAGTGGGATTGCCAGATCATATGATTAACCTATGCTGTACAGTCCAAGGAGCCATCAAATGGATTTCCACAGTGGATGCACCATTTTACAACGATGCTAACAATGTATAAAGTGTTCTAAATTATCTGCATCATTATCAACACATTTCTTTTTTGAAATGATATCTATCCTAGAATATGAAGTTGTTTCGCATATAGTTTCTATTTTAATTCCAGGATGGTCAATTCTGTTGAACATCTTTTCTTGTGCTTATTGCTCCTATTTATTGTTATACAGGTCTGCATAGTATTCCCTTACAAATAGTTTAATTTCTGTAAGATCACTGGTAATATCTCACATTCCATTTTGGATTTAATTTATGACCTCTCCCTTTCTTCTTTGTCTTGTAAATGCTTGTCAATTTTGCTCATTTTTTTTCAAAGAACCAACTTTTGATTTAATTATCTGAAATGTTTTTTCTATTCTCTGTATCATTTATCTACAATCTAAATCTTCAATGTTTCTTTTATTCTATTATTTTTTCTTTAGTTTGCTCCTATTTATTTTGCTTGCATCATGCCTGAAGCCAGGGCCTATGAGGAGATGAAGGGCCTAGACAGGTCTTCTCCATGCATCCCTGACTCCAGTGAAGCTGTGGCCCCTCTCTGCATGGTGCTGAGAACTGTGAGCATTTATGGATGTGGTTAATTGCCCTATATGGGATTTTCGCTCTCCAGAAGGAGAGAAGAGGAGAAGCAGCATCTCCCAGAAGACAACATTCTGAGGGAAAGTGTGTCTGATCAGCATTTTGACAGAGCTGTAGGGAACAGTTCCAACATGAAGGTGGAAGAAAATGCAGCCAGGAAACAGGGCTCCAACTACGAAGACAAGACCAGTCAGCTCAAGTCTCAGGATCAGTACACTGATGCTAATAAGCTGGGCAGGGGCTCAGCAGAGCTCTCTGTGTGAGAACAATGGGGAGGAGGACCAGACAACTGACCCTAGGGACAAGGCCTCCTCAGTCACCAGAGAACTATATGAGCATGCATTAGATTATGACAAGGATCTTCCTGAGGCACCAGTTTCTACTGTCCAAGTGGTCGAAGCTGAGAAGCCTGGAGCTGAGGACATTGAAGACAAAAGAGAAGGAGCTCCAAAGGAAGAATAAAAACTGGGTGTTAAAAAATGTGGAAGAGAAAGAACCCCTGGAGGTTGCCAAGGGGAAAAAAAGAAAAGGATGATGATGAAGAGATTGATGACAGGGAGACCAGTGATGATGACCTGGAAGAAGGTGAAGGGAGAGAGCCCAGTGATGGGAAAGTGAGGCCTTGTCCCACCTGCCGATTCTTCAGGAAAAATGTTGTGTCACCAATATCCACTCTTCTTGCACCAATATCAAATTCCCTACCATTCAGAGGCCAGGTTGATGGGAACTGTACCTGGGGAATGATTTGTAGGTTTTCACACCCTGGAGTGGATGACAAGGGGAACTACTCCCTGATCTCAAAAGCTGACCCACTCCTGCCTGACAGTGCCTTGACTCTCAGACCTCACTCACTGATGCCTGCCAGTCCTTGAGGTGGGCAGGTAGTTGATGACATTTGCCTCCACCCCCTCCAGAATCCCTAACAGAGAGTGCTTGAGAGCGAGTTTTCTGGCATGCACAGGAGGTATTAAAAAGGCAAATATTCAGAAAAAGCAGGAGACTGGTTTTGAAGAGAAAAGGTTTACAATGACCATTGGTGAAGATGAACGGGAGTTTGAGTGGAATTACCATATCACAAAAGATGTCAGAGATACAGCACTTGAGTCTTATGCAGATCCTTACCAAGACTATAACATAAAACAGTTCTGATATGGTGGACAGTGAGAGAATTACAGGGTGCAGTACACAGAAACAGAGACCTATCCTCATGTCCTGGAAAGGGAAAGGCAAAGGGAATGAGAGAGAAAGATCAGAGAGTGAAAGTGACAGTTGTAACAAGAGAGACAGAGGGAACAAAGGCAAAGGGAGTGGGAGCATGAGCACCAGCGACAGTGCAACAGGGACCTGCAGTGGAAGAAAAAGGAGTGGGAGAGAGAACGTGCCAAGTCAGACCAGAGGAAAAGACAGCACAGATACTGGGACAGAGAAAAAGAATGAGAGGACAAGGAGAAGCCAAAGTCCTGGTCCCATCAGCCACAAAGCTGTCAAGCCAAGCCACCTAAGAAGGCCACTGCTGCAGGCCCCCAGGTTAAGCAAGCCGATGAATGGAAGGACCACTGGCATTGATCCAAGTCTCCTATGAAGAAGCTGGGGTTCTTGGTGTCCCCTCATCGGGCAAGGAGAGGTCGAAAAACACCAGCCTCATCGTCCTCAGCCTCCAATTCCTCCAGGTCTTTCTCAGACTCATCATCCTACTCTGTCTCTGGCTCATTCCTGATCTTCATCTTAGAGCACCTACTCCAGCCACTCTTCCAGGCAAAGCCCCTTCTCAGGCAGCTGATAGTTCAGGTCCTTCTTCTCCTCCTGGTCCCTGAAGCCAATGCCCTCCCCACAAAAGCCAACTCTTGGAGCTAAGGGGGAGTTGGTTCTGCCTCCCAGAAAAGCAGGAGAGAAATTGCTGAAGAAACTGGCCCCACCTCCAGCCCCACCGCGGTCCACCAAATCCCCTGCTCCTGAGTCCAAGCCCGCCAAGCTGGGAGACCAGCGTGAAGCCAGGAGGAAGGAGCAGCCAGCCAGATCTCCCAGGAAGTGGACCTGCAGTGGCACTGGCAGAGGCAGACGTGGCTGCAGAAACTCTACTGGATCCAGTTCCAGATGCAGGTCCTCTAGTGTTACCAGCAACTCCTCGTTATCCAGCACCACACGGAGTAGCTGCTCCATGCACAGCATGAACTCAGAAGACATGTACCGGGACCTGGCCAGCCTTAGGTCCTCAATCAGCTCACGGTCCACCACCCCAGCCCAGGCCAAGAAGGAGAAAGGAACATCTAAAAAAGAAGATGGGGTTAAAGAGGTAAAACAGAAAATGGATTCCTCCACAGCAGCCCCCATTCCTTGAAACCTCCAGCAGGCACCAGATCATCCCAGCAGTTCTCACCTCACAGCAGGCGCCTCAGGGGCAGCCCCCACGGGAACCATTTATTGCTCACAAGGAGATCAAATCGACTCTGCTAAACAAGGTGACTGATGAAAGGAGCCGGAAGCGATTCAAGCTGTTGGAGAAGTACAGGCAGTGTCCTCCAGCCAGGCGGGCGAACACATCCTCAGACCATGATTCTCACCACGAGAAGTCAGGTAGGAGACTCTCCAAGCCAGAGAGGGAGCCAAACAGGAAGCACCAGGGATCACCATCCCAGCCCAAGAGCTCCAACAAAGTCACGATTGTACCTGGCAAGGCCTCAGAGGCCCGGACTGCCTCTGCCTCTGGCACCAATTCAGGGATGGCCAGCAGGCTGTCAAGGCTCAAGGAACTCTTGAAGCATCTGAAGGCAGTGGAGGATGCCTTCAAGCAAAAGCTGGCCAAGGTCCCAGGGAAAGTGAAGTGGAACCCGCGGCTCAGCTCCCTCCACAGCACCGGGTATCAGAGACTCCTCCACGTTTTTAAAAGTAGGTTAAACGCAGTTTGGATTTTGCAGTCAGTCTTATTTTGGCTTTGATTATTTTTTAAAATTAAAACAGGAAAAAAAAAGTTTCATGTGGAAAAGAACCACATACACAGTGAAGTTGATGCTGGACCCAAGCCACCTCCTGCAGACTGAGGCAGAATCCCCCAGACAGGTACGTGCCGGCACCATGACCGAGGGACACGGCACGGTGTCTGTATATATCAAAAGCCCCCTCAAGGGCTCCGGCTCTGTTGAGTCCTTTGTCCAGGCCCTTTTATTTTGCAGCACATCCCTTTCTGCTAGTCAGATGTGTTCAAGTGAACCTCGAGGTAGCTGGTGTCTTCTCACCAGCTGACAAGGAAGCTGAATGACTCGCAGTGTTTTCCCTCCCTGGCCTATCCTCATGATCACAAAATATTTATATAGATTCTTGAATAAAACCTGATTGGGAAATATTTCCTGTCTTGTATTTTAAGCATCAAATTGTTTTCATTGATTTTAAAAGGATAAAAAAATACAGAGAAGACCAACAAAAAGCCCAGGGGTATTGTTGGGGTATCTGTCTAATGTGGAGGGTCTTGTTTTGATGGGTCTCCTAAAATAAAGTATTTTGATAAACAAAAAGATACGTGAAATGGCTTAGATGTTTGTGGGGGGAAGATGGCAGAGTAGGAAGCTACAGAAATATTTCCTCCACCAAAATTCATTGGACTAGGAAGAACTGTCTGAATTTACTATATTGGAATTCTGGGGTCTCAGGGAATGCTTTCAGCATCCAGGAAAAAGCTGGATGTAAGAGTGTGGCATTCTTTCTACCCCATTCATGATGGAGACGGAGAGGAGTCTTTAACAAGCAGCACATGTTTTTAAACTTTTTCTTTCCATTCCCTGTTTGGGAGCACATTAGTCTGAAAATATCAGTTTGGTGGTCCCAGACCTCAACAACAATCACAAAATGAAAATAAGAATGCCAGAGAAGTCAAATTAGATTTCCAGAATTATGCTATCATAATATTTGCAATGTCCAGTCAGCAACATAAAAATTACAGACACAGGAATATTCAGATAGTATAGCTCATATATAGGAAAAATAATTTTCCATAAATCATCCCTGATGAAGATCTTATACTGAATTACTCATCAGAGATTTTAAATCAGTTTTCTTGAATATGCTCAATGAGCTAAAGGTATCAACACAAAAAGAGTTAAAGGAAATTAGAAAAATATTTTGTAAGAAAATAAACATATGTAAATTATAAAAACAAACCAAAAAGAACTTTTGGAGTTTCCTAGTACAGTAATTAACATGTAATACTCAGTAGATGGATTTGATACAAATTTGAATAGACAGAAGAAAGGATCAACAAACATTAAGACAAGACAATAGAAATTACCAGTGTGTGGAATAGAAAGACAAATGAAGAAGAAATTCTCCCAGAATGTCCTGGATCTGTGGGAATCCATCAAGTATTTGAATATTTACATCATTGGAGTCCCAGAAACATCAGAATGGGAGAAAGGGGCAGAAAAAGCATTTGAAGTAATTATGGATGAAAATTTCCCAAATCTGATAAATGGCATCAATATCAACAGCCGGGAATGTCCAAGTACTCCATGGAGGCTATTACACAAAGACACATTATAATACAAATATCAAAATCCAAAGACAGGAGGCGGGTGTGGCTCAATCGGTAGAGCTACCATTTACCATGTGGGACGCCCGGGGTTCGCTTCCCGGGGCCTCCTTGTGAGGGCAGGCTGGCCCGCGCGGCGCTGATGCAGCAGGACCTCACAGCAGGGGGGAGATAAGCAGACACAGAGAAGACACACAGCGAATGGACACAGCAAACACAAGCAGCAAGGGGGGGATAAATAAATAAATAAATAAATCTTAAAAAAAAAAAAATCCAAAGACAAAGGATTTTGAAAACATCAACAGTGAAATTATTTGTCAGACGAAGGGATCCCCAATACATTTGAGAGT
Organism: Cabassous unicinctus; assembly: GCA_029593785.1. NCBI lineage: Eukaryota > Metazoa > Chordata > Mammalia > Cingulata > Chlamyphoridae > Cabassous > Cabassous unicinctus. The sequence goes on along the minus strand of JAQZBX010018809.1, from coordinate 24,509 downwards.
GGATTTCTCATCAGAAATTATGGATTCTAGTAGACAGTAGGATGGCAAATTTAAATTCCTTTTTTAAAAATTGTCATAAAAAATTCCCTATCCAGCAAAATTATCTTTCATAAACTAAGGCCAAATTAAGAAATAGTGAAAGAAAATTCATAAACAGAAGATATGTGCTACAAGAAATTGTAAAGTAACTCCTTCTGGTGGAAATAAAAGTACACGAGATTAAAAAGTTTTAAAAAATTTACCCTAGACAATATTTTGATATCATGAGAAGAAATAATTAACACTAGTGTAGGTAATTACATAGGAAAATATTAAATACTGTATTATTTTATTTTTGTTTATAATTGTTTTCTTCTCTGTGATGGTTTGAATTTGGTGAATCCACAAAATATTATGTTTTGGTACTAATCCATTCCTCTGGGCGTGAGACCCTTTGCATTATATTCTGTTAGGAGAGCTTGATTAGATCACTTGATGAGGCCATTTTTGGTTGGACTACATCAATGAGCAATCAGGTTGGGTCTCCACCCTCTTGCCAGGCCTTATATAAATGGAGACACAGAGAAAAGAGAGCTCTGCCAATTTGACTTGGCCATTTCTGAGGGAAGACTAAAGAATCATTTGCCACTGAAGCTGAGACAGGAAGCCCCCAAGTGGCTGGGCCCACAGATCAGCTTTTATGTTTGATTGTTCACAGCTGGGCTCAAGAAGAGATGCTCTGAGAGGCTCAAGAAGATGAGGCCATGGAGAAATGCCTGTTCATCCACAGTTGAGCTCCAGGAGTATGAGTAAAGAGACCTGTAGGCTGGCCATCATACTCATCACATGGAAGGACTCCAAGATCTGCTAGTACTTAACTTTGGTAAGAAAGCATCTCTGATGGTGCCTTGATTTGGACATTTCATGACCTTGGAACTGTAAGCTTTTACCCTAAGAAATTTTTCATTATAAAACCTAACCCATTTCTGGACCTTTCCATTGGCAGCCTTGTGGCAAGCTAAGACATCTCCATATGTCTTAGCAGGCAAATAGTAAAATATAATTTAAAATCTTTGTTATTGGATATACAGTATATAAAGTTGTAAACTGAGATAATAGCAAAATAATAGAGAGGGATGGAAATATATGGGACTAGAGAGTTTATATACTACTGAAACTAGGTTGGACTCAGGTTAGAATTAGTTTTTATTATTTTAAGATGTTAATTGTAATTACAAGATAATCACTAAGAATATATCTATACAGAGAAATGAAATGTAGAAGGGAATAAAAGTGGTACACCACAAAAGAGCCATCAACTACAAAAATTCAGTAATGGAGTAATTGAGAAAAAAAATCACACAAACATAAAAAAACACAAATAGCTAAATGGCAGGGATGAATCCTACCTTCTCAGTTATTACCTTAAATGGCAATGGATTAAACTTCCCAAGATTCATAAGTATGTGTCTACAAGAAATCTCTTCAGGTCAAAAACACAAAGAGTATGACATCAATGGGATGGAAAGAGATATACCATACAAACAGGAATCAAAAGTGAGCTGGAGTCACTATCTTATTGTCAGATAAAATACACAACAAGTAAAAGAAGATTGCAAGGGACATGGAAGGGTATTACATATTGATGAAATTTCCATACAGCAAGAAAAGAATATTATAAACATATATGCATCTCATAAGAAAGCCCTGAAATATTAGAAACAATGATTGACAGAATTGAAGGGAAAACATAAGTTTCTACCATAAAGTTGGAGACTTCAATACACCAATTCAATAACTGATAGAACATCATCTCTAAACAGAATATTAAGAAAGAACTAGAGGAAATTAAAAACACTATTTTCCAGAAAATGGAACCAGAGTAAGGAGGGAGGGCCTGACCCTCTTACAAAAAAAAAAAGCAGAGAGAAGGCAGAGACCTACCTATAGGAGCTGTTTTGGATATATATAGATCTTGAATGTGCTCTGAGTCATCTAAGAGGGTACTGGAAAGATAAAGAAGCCAAAGGAAAACCATGAGTTGCTTACCCCTGTGGCCAGAAACCACCTTCAGGGCAAGTAGCCTTAGTGGAGCCTCTGGCTCTCTGCTGACAAGGGACTGGAAAGGGACATTCCCTGAGAGGAAGAAGGGTCTGGCAGAGGGTGAAGAGTGGTGTTTGGACAGCTGAGCCCCCTTTGAATCTCGGAAGGGATCCCGACTTGATGGGGATAGGGGAGTGGTGATCTGCTTAAGCAGGCTGTCATGCCCAGCTGCCAGGGGAGAGACAGGAACTAAATTAGAGAAGGGGCAGGTACAGGCACCTAATCAGCAGGACACTAGCAATCTGTAGAAGTCTAAAATGCCTGAGGGAAAGGGGGCAGATAACTTTCTGAAACCTAATTAATCTAAGGAGACAATTTAGCTCAGTGGAGAAATTCCCACCTTGCATATATGAGGTGAATTCCTGGGTCTCCTTAGAGAAGTGATCTAGAGAGTGATCCACCAGGTATCAGGAACCAAATTGATACTTTGTGACAGGGGACATGTAGGCATTGTTTTTGTTTTACGGTTTCTTGGATCTATTTTTTTTAAAGTTCCTTTTAAATTTTTTTCCTTATTTATTTGTTTGTTTGTTTGTTTTGTCTACTGCTTCAATTGACCCAAGGGGAACTTTATTGAGGTCTCAAAGCCATGGGGCTCAGAACAGAGCTCCTTATTTTACTCACTAAAATGCTATACATCACCTGCAGAGGGCAGGCTGTAGAGTGATTTATTGATGAACCCTGGCACCTGAGAATCTCCTTAAGGGCTTGGTTGTTTTTCTTGGTTATATTCCTTGTGGTTTTTTTTTCCTTTCCTTTTTTTAGTTACTGCTGTTTTGTTTCTTGTTTGTTGTGTTTCCCCTTTTCTTTGTTTCCTTTTTTGTTCCTTTTACATATTTATTTTATCTATGTTATGTCTTTGCTTTCCTTCATTTTTCTATCTTCTGTTTTCAGTTGTTTTTCTTTCATTCCACCTCTTTTTGTTTGGTCTTCAATTTTTTTGGTTTTTATTTCTCTCTCTTTTTCTTTGTTTTCTTTCATTCTTTTTCCCTTTTTTCTTTTTTTTTCTTTCTTTTTTCTTTTCCTCTCCTCATCATTCCATCATATTAATTCATTCTATATATTTTTCTCTAATTTGTTTCTCATTTCATTTTTTCTATCCCACCTTTTTATTCTTATTCTTCTGTACTTCTTACAGTTTTTTACTCATGTCAATTATTTACTTTCAAGACCCTGTATGGCTTGTCTTCTACTTTCTAAAAAATCATTACTACTATTATTCTTTTTCTCTTCTTCTATCTTTCCTTTTCTCTGGTCCTAATTTTTTTTCAAAGAACATAGACAACAGCAAGGAAATAGAAAAAGAGAAATGAAGTGTCAAAGTGAAACCTTATCACACACAAAACAACAACAAAAAAACCATTAGAGTAGAAAAAGAAGCTAACCAACTGAATAAACCCATCAATATAAACAGATACCTAGACACCAACAAAAAATTAGAAGCCATACTAAGAAAGAAGAAGGCATAGCCATATCTAACAAGCAAATTAAAAATCAGGAGGAGATTAAGAACATGGAAAAACTAATCAGAGATGTCCAAACAAATATCATGAATCAAATTAATGAAGTGAAGGACGAGGTTATGGATAATAAGAAAACACTGGGAGAACATACTGAAGAAATTGCCAACAAACAGAAAAAGATAATGGATATAATGGTGATGAATGGCACAATTCAAGAAATCAAAAAGACACTGGAATCACATAAGAGCAGATTTGAATAGGCAGAGGAAAGAATCAGTGATGTGGAAGACAGTACAGCTAAAATCAGAGAGATAGTAGAACAGATAGTTAAAAAGATACAATAAATCCAGCAGAGACTCAGGGATATGAATGACAACAAGAAGTACCCAAACATATGCATTATAGGCATCCCAGAGGGAGAAGAGAACAAAAAGGGAACAGAAGGACTATTGGAGGAAATAATGCCTGAAAATTTCCCAACTACATTGAGGGACATGGACACACATGTCCAGGAAGCACAGTGCACCCCAAACAGTATAAACCCTAACAGGCCTACTCCAAGACATATACTTGTAAAATTGCCCAATGCTTAAGACAAAGATAGAATACTGAAAGCAGCAAGGGAAAAGAGATCTATCACATACAAGGGAAACTCCGTAAGATTAAGTGCTAATTTTGCATCTGAGACCATGGAGGCAAGAAGGCAGTGGTATGACATAGTTAAGGTGCTAAAAAAACAACAATAACTTGGTGGCAACAATTCTCTATCCAGCAAAGCTGGCATTAAAAACTGAGGGAGAGTTCAAAATATTCACAAATTAACAGAAATTAAGAGTTTATCAAGGAGAAAACTACCCTTCAAGAAATACTAAAGGGAGTTCTTCAGATTGAAAGGAAAAAACAGGAGGGAGAGAGAGTTGGAGAAGAGTGTAAGAACAACTAAAAAGACAAAAAGAGAAATAACAACATTTGGCATATAAAACCCTAATGAAAATATGGCTAATGTAAGTAATTCCTTCACAGTATTAACATTGGATGTTAATGGCTTAAACTCTCCAATCAAAAGAAACAGATTGGCAGAATGGATGAGGACAAGCGACGCATCTATATGCTATCTACAAGAAACTCAGCTTAGACCCAGGGAAGCAAGGAGGCTGAAAATGAATGGTTGGAAACCAATTTTACATGCAACCAATAACCAAAAAAGGGTGGAAGTAGCTATACTAATATCAGGCAAAATAGACTTTAAATGCAAAACTATTGTGAATCAAATAAGGCCTCTATATTTTAATAAAAGAGGTAATCTATCAACAAGAAAGAACAATCATAAGCTTTTATGCCACTAATTAGGGTGTCTCAAAATACATGAGGCAAGAATTGACAAAACTAAGTGGAGAAATAGATACCTCTACAATTGTAGTGAGAGACTTTAATACACCATTATCATCTTTAAATAGAACATCTCAAAAAAGGATCAAAAAATAAACATAGACTTTGATTAATATATTAGAGAATCGGGACCTAATACATATATACAGAACATTATACCCAAATACAGCAATATACATTTTTCTTAAGTACACATGGATCATTCCCCAGAATAGACCACATGCTAGGCCACAGAACAACTCTCAATGATACAAAGTAATTTCTCAGAGTACAATGGACAGAGAAGCAGATTAGCCACAAAGATAGGGAAGTTAAACAATACATTCTTAGATATCCAGTGGGGCATGGAGGAAATTGCAAAAGAAATTACTAACTACCTTGAAATGAATGAAAATGAGAACAAACCATTCCAAAACTTATGGAATGCATCAAAAGCAGTACTGAGAAGGAAATTCATAGCCATAAATGACTATATTATGCAAATATTCTCACTGTCCTATTTTGTGATAATCAGGGTAGGCTAAACATTTATTATATTAGAAACCATACATGTGTCCCCAGACCTAGTTTTTCTCCCTGCATCTGGTTTTTGGAATGCTGGTGATAAACTAAGCCTGATTTATTATATGACCAAACTGTATGGGAAATGACTGTAACTCTAGATATCTTTGGTCAACCTTAGGAGACATAGCAAGGGGACAGATGTGGCTCAAATGTTCGGGTGCCCATCTCCCATATGGAGGGAGCTGGGTTTGATCCCCGGGAACTCCCAGGAAAAATTTTAAAAATAAAAATATAGAAGGCGTCTGGGCCGCCAGGGCCCATGCACAAGTGTGCTGCCAGGCCCCGTGAGTGAGTGTGCAGTCAGGCCACATGCATGGGTGTGCCACAAGGGCCTGTGAGCAGGTGATTCCTCAGGCCCTGTGTGCAGTTGTGCCACCAGGCCCTGTGAGTGGGTGTGCCACCAGGCCCCACAAGTAGGTGAGCCTCCAGGCCCCTTGCATGGAAGCACCACCAGGACCTGCCAGTGGAAGTGCCATCAGGCCCTGAGCATGGGTCTGCTGCCAGGCCCCATGAGCAGGTGAGCCCCCAGGCCCCATGCATGGGTGAGCCACCAGGCCCCATGAGCGGGTGAGCCATCAGGCCCCGCAAGTGGGTGAGAATCCCAGGCCCCGCAAGCCATGTGGCAAGATGACATAATAGGAGAGTGACACAAGGGAGAGCCAAGATGAGCCAAAAAACCAGGAACTAAGGGGGTACAGGTGATAGGATGCCTCTCTCCCACATCAGAGGTTCCGAAGATCTAATCCTAGTGAAGACAGGAGGAAGATGAGAAGAGAGGGCAGGAAATGGACACAGAGAATTGCCCATAGAATAGACACAAAAACAGCAAAAATGGGGGGCTGGTAAAATGGATAAAAGTAAATAAATAAATAAATCCTTAAAGAAAAAGTATAGGGGAGCAAAATATCAACTATAGTTAGTAGTAATATTTGATGATGCTCTTTCATAATTTGTTAACAAATGTTTCACAACAATGCAAAGTATTTGTGGTGGGGTGATGTGTGGGAGCCCTGTATGATGTTATGCATGTTTGTTTTGTAAGTTCACAATGTTTACTGAACACTTATTGTTTATCTATGTTCACATATGAATGATGTACTTCAATAAATTGTTTAAAAACAAATAAATAAATAAAATGACTATTTTAAAAAGGAAGAGCTAAAATCAAAGACCTAACTGCACACCTGGAGGAATCAGAAAAAGAAAAACAAACCAACCCCAAAATGACAAGAAAGTAGGAAATAACAAAGATTAGAACAGAGATAAATAAAATTGAAGATAAGACAGCAATAGAAAATATAAACAAAGCCAAAATCTGATTCTTTGATATTCATAAAATTGACAAACCCTTAGCTAAACTAACAAAGAAAATATGAGAGAAGATGCAAATAAAATAAAGTAAGAAAACAAGATAAGGGATATCACCACTGACTCCCCTGAAATAAAGAGTATCATAAGAGGATACTTTGAAATATTGTATGCCAAAAAGATGGATAATTTAGAGGAAATGGACAAATTCCCAGAAACACACAAGCAGCCTACATTGATGAAAGAAGAAATTGAGTAACTGAACAGACCAAACACAAGTTATGAGATTGAAATAGTCATCAAAATCTTCCCAACTAAGAAAAGCCCAGGACCAGATGGCTTCACAGGTGAATTGTACTAAACATTCCAGAAACAACTAACACCAGACCTGCTTAAACTCTTCCAAAATATGGAAGTGGAGGGAACATTGTCTAACTTATTCTTTGATGCCAACATTACCCTAATACCAAAGTCAAACAAAGATACCATGAGTAAAGACATCTATAGATCAATCTCATTAAGGAACCTAGTTGCTAAAATCCTCAACAAAACACTTCCTAATCATATTCAAGAACACATCAAAAGAATTGTACACCATGACCAAGCAGGTTTCATCCCTGGTATGCAAGAGTGGTTCAATATAAGAAAATCTATCAGTGTAATACAGTACATTAAGAGATCAAAAGAAATAATATCACATGATCATCTTTATAGATGCAGAAAAAAGAATTCAACCAAATACTGCACCCTTTCCTGACAAAAACACTTCAAAATATAGGACTAGAAAGAAACTTCCTCAACATGATAAAGGGTATATATGACAAACCCACACTAACATCATATTCAATGGTAAAATGCTAAAATTTTTCCCTCTGAGACCTGGTACCAGACAAAGATGCACATTTAGACCACTCTTATTTAACATTGTGTTAGAAGTACTTCCCTGAGCACTTAGGCAAGAAAAAGGTATAAAAGATATCTAAACAGGAAAGGAAGAAGTAAAAATTTCACTATTTGCACCAATAAAATGACCCTATACCCTGAAAGCCCTGAGAAATCTACAACAAAGCTTCTAAAGCTTATAAATGAGTTCACTAAACTGGCAGGTTATTAGATCTATGTGCAAAACTCAGTAGCATTTCTGTACACCAATATTGAGCAATCTGAAGAGAAAATCAAGAAAAAACTTCCATTTACGATAGTAACTGTGGCTGTTTGATATTGTTTATGAATTACAAAAATAGATATTGAATTATGTTAGTAAACTGGTCTGTTCCTCTGGGCATGACAAAATTATGATTAGGGCTTTGGTTGTGCCACATCAGTAGGATGTTGAGTCCCCATCCCCTTAGTGGGGGGGGGACTCATGGAGAAACCTCACCACAGAGAAAGGAGGTTGGAGTTTGAACTGGAGCCAAGGAATTAAACACACAAGAGAACAGAGCATCTAAGCCCAGAGAGAAATGAGCCCTGGGAGAGAGACAAGATATATCCCAGCCTACTGCTATATTGGAAGAAGCTGGGGCCACAGAGCCTTGAGAGGAAGAGAAAGGCTGAATCCTTGCTGATGTTGGCAGCCATCTTGCTCCAACATGTGGCAGCAGACTTTAGTGAGGGAAGTAACTTACATTTATGGCCTGGTAATTGTAAGCTTTTACCCAAAATAAATACTTTTTATAAAAGCCAACAGATTTCTGGTATTTTGCATCAGCACCCCTTTGGCTAACTAATAAAGTAACTAAAAGAATCAAATAATGGACTTCCAAGAAGATGGTGGACTAGTAAGCCACATGAATCTCTTCTCCTCCAGAAAAATAGCTAGAGGTCAGGCTGAAACAGCCCTGAAAAAGATCTTCTAGGGTTTAGGACAGCAGGCAAAGGCTGGACACTGCCCAGGGGAGAGAGGGACAAAGGAGGGAAATCACGATGACAGAACCATGAGTTGAAACCAGCGGCAGCTGCTGCCAGCACCCTCCCCCACACTAAAGACACTTTGGAATTCTCAGGCCTCTGGGCCTGTGACTACAGACAAAGGGGGCTCCAGGGATCTACCACCCCAGGAAAGGGGGGAGAGAGACAGGGAGAAAGCTTAAGTCTGACTCAGCTTTTGACTCACAAATTTGGTGTGCTGTGTCCCAAGAGCCCTTCCAGGCTGGGTGGGGCTGCACCATTGTTTGCCTTGGAGCCTCCTAGGGGCTAAAGATATACACCCCCCCCCCAGATCACCCCCTCTACTAACAGATACTGATCGTTGAGGACTCAGAAGGGAGTGGAAATATTTCCTATTTGGGAAAAGGGAAGGGGCTGCCAGAGAAGGCAGGAGAACTGTCTCAGATCAAGTTTGAATTACAAGGCTCCTAGCCTCCAGACAGGAAGCTCTATCACATTGATCTGTGCTGTGTTTCAAGAAATACACTACAACCAGGAATTGAACTGAGAGCTGCCAAAGAGTGCCATCACCTGTTAGACCAAGGAAGTGTACACAAGAAAATTTTAAAAAAGTAGGAGATGCTTTTTCCAGCCTCTATACCCTCCTTGCCCAAGGCCCTAGGAAGCGACTCTACAACAAATTACTGGGTCCAGTGCCCAGTTTTGAGCAACTAGTAGTACAAAACTAAGAAATCAGGTTGAGACAAAAATCAAAGAGCCCTGGTAAATCACAGCCTCCTGCCACTAAGTCCCTACAAAAGCGAAAGAAATGGAGCATCTGAGTAAACTACTTCCTAATCAGATGCCTAGATATCAGCAAAAAATTATGAGCCATAATAAGAAAATAGAAGACATGGCCAAGAAAAGGAATACATCAAAGCTCCAGAAGAGATGCAGAATTTGAGAAAACTAATCAGCGAGATGTACACAAATTTCCAAAATCAAATTCATAGGTTGAAAGACAACATAGTTAAAGAGATAAATCATAACAAGAAGACATTGAGCGAATGCAAAGAATTTGAAACCCTGAACATAAAAGTAACAGAGCTCATGGGAATGAAAGACACAATAGCTGAAATCAAAAACACATTTGAGGCATACAACAACAGATTCGAAGTGATGGAAGAAAGAATAAGTGATACTGAAGACAGAACAGCTAAAATTGAAGACAGAAAAGAACAGAGAGAGAAAAGAATGGAAAAATTGAGAAGAGGCTCAGAGATTTTAATGATAATACAAAATGCACAACAGAATGAGAAGAGAAGGGAAAGGGAGCAGGAAGAGTTATTTGAGGAAATAATAGCTGAATATTTTCCAACTCTCCTGAAAGAAATGAACTTACATGTCCAAGAAGCACACAATACTCCAATCAGAATAAATCCAAATAGACCTACTCTAAGACACATACCACTCAGAATGAGAAATGTCAAAGGTAAAGAGAAAATTCACAGAGCAGCAAGGGAGAAGCAAACCATCACATAAAAGGGATGTCCAGTAAGACTTGTGCAGATTTCTCTTCAGAAACCATGGAAGTGGGAAGAAAGTGCTATGATACAATCAGGAAACTGAAAGAGAAAAACTAACAGCTGAGAATTCTTTATCCAGCAAAACTGTCCTTCAGATATGAAGGTGAGTATAAAATATTCACAAACAAAGAGAAACTAAAATAGTTTGCAAAAAAGAATCCACCTTTGCAGGAAATACAAAAGGAAGCCTTAGAACCTGAAAGAAAAAGACAGGAGAGGGAGGCTTGGAGGAGAGTATAGAAGAAATAGAAGAAAGGATAACCAAAAGATTAAAAAGACAGACAAAAACAAGAGAATATATGAAAACCAAAGAATAAAATGGAGGAAGTAAATAGTGCATTTACAGTAATATCATTGCATGTGAATGGATTAAACTCCCCAATCAAGAGATACAGGCTAATAGAATGGATTAAAAAAAAATCAGCCAAGCATGTACTGCTTACATGAAACTCACCTTAGACCCAGGGATACAAACTGGCTGAAAGTGAAAGGTTGGAAAAAGATACTTCATGCGAATAGTAACCAGGAATGAGCAGGGGTAGCTATACTAAAAGTCCAGGACCAGATGGTTTCACAGGTGAATTCTACCAAGCATTTAGAAAGAATTAACCCTAATTATCCAACACATTTTATGAAACCAACATCACCCTAATACCAAAGCCAGATAAAGATACTATAAGAAAAGAAAATTATAGACTAATCTCTCTAATGAACATAGATGCAAAAATTCTCAACAAAGTACTTGCAAATCGAATTCAACAGCATACTCGAATGACTTATATATCACGACCAAGTGGAATTTATTCCTGGTATGCAAGGCTTGTTCAACATAAGAAAATCAATCAACGTAATACATCACATTAACAAATTAAAAGAAAAAATCACATGGTCATCTGATTGATGTAGAAAAGGCATTCAACAAAATCCAGCATTCTTTTTTCATAAAAATACTTCAAAAGATAGGAATAGAAGGAAAATTCCTCAACCTGATAAAAAGCATATATGAAAAACCCACACAGCCAACATCATAATCAATGGGGAAAGTTTGAAAGCTTTCCCTCTAAGATCAGGAACAAGACAAGGATGCCCACTGTCAACATTGTTATTTAATATTTTAATAAAATTTATAGCTAGGGCAATTAGACAAGGGGAAAAAAATTAAAGGCATCCAAATAGGAAAAGAGGAAGTAAAACTCTCCCTGTTTGTGGATGACATTATCTGGTACTTAGAAAATCCTGAAATATCCACGACAAAGCTACTTGAGCTGATAATTGAGTTCAGCAAGATAAACACACAAAAATTCCTGAGGAGGAAATAGGGGGGAAATTTTATTTTCAATAGCAACAAAAAGACTCAAATACCTAAGAATTAATTTAACCAAAGATGTACAGGACCTATATGCAAAAAACTACAAAACAATGTTAAAAGAAATTTAAAAAGACATAAATAAATGGAAAGACATTCCATGTTCATGGTTTGGAAGAATAAATTTTATGACAATGACAATCTTACCTAAACTGATTTATAAATTCAACACAATACCAATCAAAATCCCAACAGCTTAGTTTACAGAATAAGAGAAGGCAATTACCAGATTCATTTGGAAGGGTAAGTACACCCGGATAGACAAAAGCATTCTAAAAAAAGAAGAGCAATGTGGGAGGAATTTCACTGCCTGATCTTGAAACATACTACAAATTTAAGTGGTCAAAAAAGCATGGTACTGGCATAAAGATAGACACATCAATCGGTGAAATTTAATTGAGAACCCAGAAATAAACCCTTACCTATACAGTCAATTGATTTTTGTCAAACCTACCAAGTTCATGTTAATGAGACAAAACCTCTTCAACAAATGGTGTTGGGAGAACTGGATATCTATAGCCAAAAGAATGAAAGAGGACCCCTATCTCACCCCCTGTACAAGAATCAACTCAAAATGGATCAAAGATCTAAATATAAAAACCAGGACCATAAAAGTACTAGAAGAAAATGTAGGGAAACATCTTCAAGACCTTGTAGTAGAAGGTGGTTTTTTGGATCTTACACCCAAAGCACATTCAACAAAAGAAAAAATAGATAAATGGGACATCCTTAAAATCAAACACTTTTGCACCTCACAGAAGTTTGTCAAGAAAGTGAAAAGGCAGCCGACTCAATGAGAGAAAATATTTGGTAAACATATATCTGATAGGGGCCTAATATCCAACATATATAAAGAAATCCTACATCTTGAAAATAAAAAGACAAACAACCCATTAAAAAAATGGCCAAGTGATTTGAATAGACACTTCTCTGAAGAAAAAATACAAATGGCTAAAAAGCACATGAAAAGATGCTCAATATCTCTAGCTATTAGGGACATGCAAATAAAAACTACAATGAGATATCATCTTACACCTATTATACTGGCAGTTATTAAAAAAACAGAGGACTACAAGTGTTGGAGGAGATGTGGAGGAATGGGAACACTTATCCAGTGATGTGTGAAATGCTGAATGGTGCAACCATTGAGGAGAACATTCTAGCAGTTCCTCAGGAAGCTAACTACAGAACTGCATATGATCCAACAATCCCACTACTGGGTATAAACCCAGAAGAATTGCAAGCATGTTCGTGAGCAGGTATATGCACACCAATGTTCATAACATTATTCACTATTGCCAAATGTTGGAAACAACCCAAATGTCCATCAACAGAAGAATGGATAAGCAAACTCTGGTATATACATACAATGGAATGTTATGCAGCTGTAAAAATGAATGAAGTGTTAACCCATGGGATAACATGGATCAACCTTGAATAACAGGCACTGAAGGACAAATATTACATGACTTCACTGACATGAATTAAGCAAATTGAGCAGACTCACAGCGCTAGAGTCTGGAAAATAGGTTTACAGGAGACATAAAGGGATTAGTGGATTGTGAGCCAAGGCTCATGTGGGCAAAATCTATGATTAGGTGGAAGGGTGTAGTTGTGTATTGGATGGGCATGACTATGGAGCTGGGTAGAGCATCAGATGAGGGACCAGATGAGCTCTAGGGATTTAAAGGTATACGGTTGAAACTACAATGTTGAGAATGCTCTTTTGGCCAATATGGCAGGGGATGGTTACTGGTTAAAGTTGTTGGATGTGGGGGTCATACAGGACAGGGCACACTTGGGGCAGACTTCAAGGGAGTATGAGTGTTCATCCTGTCTTAGTGCATTGTATCAGTGCGTGGAGACCCGCACAATGAATGACTCCAAACCTAAGGAATCCTGCTATGTTCTCAAATAGAGGGGCAGTCATCTCTTGAGAGCATAGGCAGTGCCTAATAAGGGAAGACAGACCAGAATGTCAAGCCCTGAATGTTGCTGCAAGTAAATATGAATCTTGTCCTTCTATTAGTTAATCTTGGTGGTTACTGTGGGTCCCAAGGGGAGGCGAAGGAAGGAGTAGAATAGATGGAACATGGGGCAGTTTTGGAGCAATGGAATTGTTCTACATGATCTTGCAGTGCTCAATACAGACCATGTTAATTTCATTACAATCCATAAAAGAGTTCAGCCCAAAATGTAAACCATAATGCATTCATTTAACATGGTTTGCAGCAATGTTTCAATATTTGGACATCAATTCTAAAAAATATACCATCAACATGTAAAATGTTATTAATAGGGGAAAGGGGGAAAGGGAGGATGTTGGGTACATAGGAATGACCTATATTCTGTATGTGACTTTTCTAAAAACTAAAGCTTCTTTGAAGACAAAATGAAAAAAATAAGACAGTGAAGGATTAAACAGAAGAAATGTCAATGTACATACAAGACAACATATCTTACACTGATGGAAGACATAATAAAATTTTGTTTTACATTATTATTTTTTAATATTCCAAATTATTTAAAAAATTGTATTTTATTTGTTATTTTTAAATTTTTAATTATTATATCATATTCCTATTAATTGTATTTGGTTATTATGTTGGTTTCAATATTGAAAAAGTTTTGGATCACAGAGGGATAACAACGATGGCAAGGGAAGAAATTTGGTGCAAGGTGTCGGAAATGAGAATGCACCATGTTTACCTGGGGCATACCTATAAGGCATAGGAATGTGTTCACGTGTTCATGGGGTATTGTCACAGTGGGTGGAGATTCACACAATAAACAAATGAATATCAAATTCCCATCCTAGGCAGCTCTGCCACATTCTCTAATGGGACAGCAAGAATTCCCCAAGTACAGGAGCAGTGACTAGTGAAGGAGGATGGACCACTGATGGGTCTTTAATAGTGATGACTGAATCTTTACATTTGAAATTGAAACATAGCCTAGAATTACAGGGTGCCTAAGAATTACCTCCTGAGAGCTTCCTTGTTGCACAAATGTGGCCTCTTTCTAAGCTGAACTCAACATATAAGTGCATTACCTTCCCCCCAGTGTCGGACATGACTCCCAGAAATGAGACTCCCTTGCGCCAAGGGATTGCTACCAAGCATGAACTAGCAATGCAACTGAAGAAAGACCTTGACCAAAAGGGGAAAGGGTAAAGACAAATGGGTTTATACAGCTAAGAAACTTCAAAGTGAGTCAGGAGGTCATTCCAGAAGTTATAGTTATGAATATCACAGCAGGATCTCATTGACTGACAAAGTAAATATTGCTTCAAATAGCCAGGCCCCTGAAGGTTCTGGAGACACCCAGACACTATGGGCAGGGCAAACTTTGCAGGAATCTGGCTCCCTGCAAGTGGGCACTACTTTGGAATTTATGCTCCCCAGTGTGACAGAGTTGGACTTAGTTGTAATTTCCCTACACATAGCAATTCTTCCCCTTCTATTTGAACCTATAGTTAGTGCTAGTGTGGATAGGTGTAGGTCCAGAAGACTTAAATCTTTGGGCTTTCCATGTGCCAGTGGGGCCCTGAATCTCAACAGACACACACCACCTACTCTCCAGTTCATGGAACTCACAGGACAACTCACAAGGAGATGATGATGCACAATGACCATCCCAAGGAACAGAGAGAATCTGAAACTCAAGCAAGATTGCCCCATCCATCTGCCCCATGGGATCAAATTCCCCTTTCAATTAGAGGTGGAGTGGGCATCATCATCACAGAATCTTCAGGATTGGGGAATGGACAATGGACTAGAGTAGACTTACAGTTGTTCTACTGTAGACTTGTTATGATCCTAGCAATGGAAGAACTTTTATCATGAATGTGGCAGCATTGGCAACTGGAGGTTTTGAGAGGAGGGAGAAGGGAAAAGAGGTGTAATATGGGGGCATTTTTGGGACTTGCAAATTGTCCTAAATGACATTGCAATGACAGATACTGCCCATTATATGTCTTGACATAACTTACTAAATTGTCTGGGAGAGAGTGTAATCTACAATGTAAACTATAATCCATGCCTTGTGACAATGCTCCAAAATGTTTTCATCAATTGTAACAAATGTACCATACTAATGAAGGATGTTATTAATGTGAGAAAATATGCAAGGGTTAGGGAGAAGAGAAGGGCATATGGAATCCCCCATATTTTTAATGTAATATTTATGTAATCTAAGTATCTTTTAAAAAATTAAAAATATATCATAAAAATGCAGAATTTTGTATTTGTGGAAATTAAGCACATATAAAAACCAATGTGTTAATGAAGAAATCACAAAGCAGATTAAGAAATATCTGAAGATAAATGAAAACAAAACATAACATAGAAAAATGTATGTGATGCAGCAAAGACAATAATCAGAGGGAAATTTATATCTCCACATGGTACATTAATAAAGAAGAAAGATTATTAAAAAAAATACCCAAACTCCAATATGTGTTCATCAATTGTAACAAATGTACCACACTAATGAAAGATGTTAATGTGTAAAATTGTGGTGGGGGAGGTGTGGGGCACATGGGAATCTCCTATTTATTTTATTTTATTTATTTATTTCTCCCCACTCCCTTGTTGTTTTTTACTTGCTGTGTCTGTCTTCCTTCTTTCTTTAGGAAGCACTGGAAGCAAAATCTGGTACCTCTGATGTGGGAGGGAGGTGCCTAATCACTTGAGCCACCTCTGTTCCCTGCTTTGTTGTGTCTCTCATTATGTTTTTTCCTCACTGCATCTCTTGTTGCATCATCTTTTTGCACCAGCTCACTGCACCTGCCATCGTGTCAGCTCACTGTCATCTTTAGGAGGCACTGGGGACCTCTGCCCCTTGCTTCTGTTGTGTGTCTCATTATGTTTTTTTTCTTGTGACTCTTGTATCAGCTTCTCCTGCCTGCCCATCATGCCAACTCACTGCCTTCTTTAGGAGGCACCGGGAACTGAACCAGCAACCTCCCATGTTGTAGGCAGGAGCCCAGTGGCCTGAGCCACATCTGATTCTCTGGAAACTCCTATATTTTTTATGTGATCTTAAGCTTCTTTAAAATTTAAAAAAAAAATTAAAACTAAATAAAATAGAAGAGCAAGAATAAATGAAACCCACAATTTTAAAAAGAGGAAATTATTAAAGATTAGAGCAGAGATAATTTAAATAGAGAATAGAAAAATAATAGAGGGAAACAACAAAAGTAAAAGTTGTTTTTTAGTCTAGTACTAATTATAGGTTAAAATAGAAGGGTCAAAAGAGCCATGTGTAGGGAAACTACAACTGAGTCCAACTCTGCCACACTGGGGAGCATAAATTCCAAAGTAGGGCCTACTGGCAAGTCAAGAAATTCCTAAATTATCTGCCCTGACTATAGTGTCTGGATGCCCCCAGAACCCTCAGGAGCCCTCCTATATGAAGGCAGTCAATGAGAGCCTGCTGAAACGTTCATAAGCGTAACTTCTGGAATGACCTCCTGACTCACATTGAAGTCTCTTAGTCATATAAACTCATTTGTCTTTACCTTTTCCCCTTTGGTCAAGTTTTTTCTCCAGTTGCATTGTTAGTTGGTGCTTGGTAGTAATCCCTTGATACCAGGGAAGCTCATCCCTGGGAGTCATGTCTCTCACTGGAGGGAAGGTATTTATGCATTTATGTGCTGAGTTCAGCTTAGAGAGAGGCCACATTTGAGCAACAAGGATGCTGTCAGGAGGTAAGTCTGATGGCTCCCTCTAATACTAGGTTAAGTTTCAGTTTCAAAAGTAAAGGTTCATAAGTACAGTCATCACTATTAAGGAACCTTGAATGGTCCATCCATATATATTTATTTAATATTTAAATAAATACATAAATAAATTATTACAAATTTTATTTTTTAATTTTTTAAAAAGTGTTTTGTAATTTATTTCTTATATTTAAAACTATCATTATTATTTCATTTTTCTTATTAATTTTATTTGGTTATTTTTTGTCTTCATTTTTGAAGTTGTCTTTTGAAATGATCATAATTTTGAAAGCATAAGCCAGAGTGACAGAGAAAAAGAGAGGAAGGGCACAAATAAACTTTATCAAGAACAAGGAGGGAGTCTTGTCTACTGAACTTGTAGAAATAAAAATGATCATAAGAAGATATAATGAACAATTATAAGCCACCATATTAAAAAATATAGATTAAATGGAAAATTTCATAGAAATATATATAATGTATTCTGAGTGAAAAAGTAGAAAATTGCAATAGAACTTTAATGAACAAAGAGATGGAATCTGTTATCAAAAGCATTCCTACAAAGAAAAGTCCAGGACGTGATGGCTTCACTGCAAAATTCTACTGAACATTTTGGAAGATGTAGCACATCTATTCATTACTCCCCCTCCCCTTTGAACCCTGGCAACCAATATGTTTATATGAATGCTACACATTATTCAATTAACACAGGATAATAACTACAACAACAATACATCTTCTTTGGTCAAGGTTTTGCTTCCCACCTCACCGATCCCCCAGAGGTTTGTTCATTCCTCAATTTTGAAGGATTTGGGACAATGTCCGCTGTGACTCCTTCAGGCTGTGAAGGGATGTAGAAATCAAGGGCAGAAAAAATGGAGTTGTTTTGCTTGCAGTTGAAGACAGTTCTTGTTTCAGGAGTGGATCTGGCCCATCCTCATCATTTTATTAATTACCTAGGTCTGGCCTGAAGAAATGGAAAGTAGTTGACTGTATATCTGCTAGACTTCAAGGTTCCCCCAGCATATGAAAAATCCAAAGACTTTAAGTCTCAGAAATATATCTAAGTTAAATGAAAATCATAGCTTCAGATAAAAGGAGTAGAAGAATCATGATTATGAAATTTGTAAATGAGTATATCTACACTATAAATCATTGGGACAATAGATGTACCTATATTCCCAGATAGGGCCTCCTAAGGAGTTGATGATTTTATGAGGCTGAGTGGTTTGCCTATGGTGAACAGACTTCCCTAGGGCCCTCAGGAGCACTTTTTCTGAGGCATTGTTTATTATGTCATTTTGTGAAGTCTGTCTGAGAGTTGCATAGGTGTAGCCTCTGGAATGATCTCTGAACTCAGGTTGAAATCACTTAGACATAAAAATTTTATTTTATTTCTTATTTTCCTCCTTTGGTCAATGTCTTTCTCCAGATGCATCAGTGATTAATATGGTAATAATCCCTTGAGACCAGGGAGGCTCATCCCTGGGAGTCAGGTTCCAGGTTGTTGGGGGTGGGGGGAGGTGGAAGTGTAGTGAGTTTATATGAAGAGTTTGGCTTGGAGAGAGTCCACATTTGGATTACAAGGAGGTATTCATGAGAAAAATCCAAACATTAATTATATTTAGGTTTCTGTTATTATTACAGGAAAAAGGTTTGTAAGTGCAAGCCTTAGGATTAAGGGCTTGGCTTATCAATCTGTATTCTTATAACAGAAAAAGGTTTTATAATAGAAATTTTTTGCTATTATATTTGAGAATGCCATGGGACTTCCCCAGTAGGAAAATTTAATATTTCATTTGCTATGGTGTGGGCCTCTATCTATCCAGAAAACATACCTATGGCAACCAGGATATTTTTATATCCCATAGAACTACATAGCTATATAACTTTCAAGATGTTTAAAAGACCCTAGCTGTTAGGACACCTGACTGTATCCCATCTTTACCTTCTAACTGACAGATAGAACTTAAAGTATATACTTGCTTTGCTTCTCATGTAAACTTCACATGTACTTTCAGAGATGCCTCAGAGTACAACAATATACCCACAAGCGAGTTTAGTAGTTTCTGTTATGTATAAAATTTTTCTAAGGTGAAAATGTGCAATATTCCCATAGTGCACTCCCATTTCTTAGAGAATTTGTGAGTTTACAAACACTCATGCATAATTTACAGGATTCCCATACATCCCCCCACCACCAACACCTGCATTATTGTGTAACATTTGATACAAATGATGAGATAATCTGCCAACTATTACTGTTTATTATACTCCATAGTTTACATTGTATGTATTTTTTCCCACAAACAAGCCTATTATTTTTACAGCAAGACAGTATTTTGTTTGGGAGTTTTGAATCATATTCACAAATTAAATGGCACAATAGTTTTCTTCTCTTGTATTGCTACTGCCACTTATATAGTTTTATAATAAAGATTATACAAGGATGTCATTTGCAAAACCTCTGTGATTTTTATTATTCTTATTTTTTATTTGAGAAGTTGGGAGTTAACAAAACTATCATCTATACCACACAGGAATCTCATACATCAACCAACCACCAACAACTTGCATTGTTGTGACATATTTGTTACAAATGATGAAAGAACATCACCATAATATTAGTGCTTTCTATACTCTATACCTTATATTTGATAAATTTTCCCCACAAAACATGTTATTATTAACACCATGTAATACAATTGTACATTTGTTATAGTTCATTAGAGAATGATCTCATATTTATACTCTAAATCAGAGTCCATAATCTGCCACAGGGTTCACTGTCCTATACATTCCCATGCCTTGTATGGTCCATCGAATGTGTACAGTCAGTATTTCTCAGTTCTTCCATAGAGTCCTGCTGTTATCATTCCAGTCAATTTTAGAATGTTTTCACAGATCCTAAAGGAAAAGTCCCATGACCCCTTATTACCACCTCCTGTTGACCCATCCTATTGATATAGAAACTTCTTTGCCACTGCCACAAGAATTTTACATTACTGTCAACTATAGTTAATAAGTTACATTAGTTGTATTTTCCCATGTATCACCATATACTTATCATCTTGTGATAGTGATGTACATTTGTTCTAGTTCATAGAAGAATATTCTTGTATTTGGACTATTAACCACAAGCCTAATCCTCAACCAAATTCATTATTCTATACCATCACATGTTTATTCACTAGGTTTCTTTCAATTGATATTTACATCACTAGATTATTCCTTTCAGGCACAGTCACATTTATAAATCAGCAGTGTTAGTTAAACTAGCTATAATGTGTTACCATAAGCTCTATCCATTTCCACACCTTCACTACAGAACTTATTCTTAAAATTTACACACATTAAGCATCAGCTCCCCCTTCTCAATCCTAGTAACCTATTCTCTAGATTTAACTCCATAAATCTACTCATAATATATAGTTCATATTAGTGAGATCATACACTATTTGTTCTTTTGTGTCTTGCTTATATCCCTAAACCTAATGTCCTCAAGTTTCATCCATGTTGTCATATGCATCCCAAGTTCATTTCTTCTTATAGCTGAATAGCACTCCATTGTATGTATATACCACATTTTGTTTATCCACTCATTGGTTGATTCTATCTTTTAGCAATTGTCATAATGCGTCAATGAACATCAGTGTGAAACTGTTCATTCATGTCTCTGTTTTCAGTACTTCTAAATATGTTCTTAGTAGCTGGATTTCTAGGTCATATGGCTGTTGATTACTTTTTGTTCCTTGAGGAACCACCAAACTGTCCTCCACAGAAATTGTCCCATTTTACAATCCCACCAACAGTGGAGGAGTTTTGCTATTTCCACACATCCTCTCCAGTACAACAACTTTTAAGTGTTTTGCTTTCTTATTTTAATAATGGGCATTCTATATGGCATCATCTTGGGTTTATTTTAACATTATTATGTAGTATTCTGAATACAGGTCCTTTATATTCTTGGTTAATTTTATGCCTAATTATTTTAATTTTTATTCACTATCAAAATGGAATTTATCATGAATTTCTCCTCAGAGTGCTCTTTACTATTGTATAAAAATGCTACCCATTTTTGCATATTAATCTTGAATACTGCCACTTATCTGAACTCATTTATTAGCTCTGGCAATTTTGTTATGGAATTTAAGTGATCTTCTAGGTATAGGGTCTTATCATCAGTGAATTTGGACAGCTTTTCTTTCTCATTTTCTATTTCAGGGCCTTTTATTTCTTTACCTTTCTTAATTGCACTAGGTAAAACATCTAGCAAAATATTAAACAACAGTAGTGACAGTGGGCTTCCTCACCAAGTTCCTGATCTCCATGGGAAAGCTTTTAATCTTTCTCCATTAAGTACCATGCTAGCTTTTGGTTTTTCATATACACAATTTATCATGTTGGGAATGTTTCCTTCTATCCCTATCTTTCTCTGTTTTTATCAAGAAAGAATGCTGGATTTTATCAAATTATTTTCCTGTGTCAACTGAGTTGAGTATGTGGTTTTTCCTCATCAATTTATTAATGTGATGGATTACACTGATTGATGTTCCTGCATTGAACTATCCTTGCATACCTATTGTAAAACCCATTTGATCATGATGTATAATTATTTCAATGTGCCTCTGGATTTTATTGGCAAGTATTTTGTTGAGGATTTTAGCCCCTGTATTTGTTAGAGAAATTGGTCTGTAATTTACTTTTTTTCATAGTATTTTTATCTGAATTTAGTACTAGAATGATGTTTGCTTCATTTGATGAATTTGGTCGTGTTCTCTTGTACTACTAATCAATTTTTTGGAAGACTTTGAGCATGATTGGTAATAAATCTTCTTTGTATGATTTGTAGAATTCAACTGTGAAGCCACCTGGATCTCAGCATGTCATTTTGAGGATATTATTAATGACTATTTCAATATCTTTACTTATGATTGAGTTTTTGAAGTCTTCTGTTTTTCTAAAGTCAGTGTAGTTTGCTTTTGTGTTTGTAAGAATTATATCTTTTTGTCTATGTTGTTCAGTTTCATGTCACAATAGTTGTTCATAATATCCTCTTATCATCTTGTTAACTTCTATGCGGTCAGTAGTAATGTCTACCTCTTATTTTTTATTTCATTTATTTGCATCTTCTTTTTTTTCTTTGTCACTCTAGCTAAGGATTTGTCAATTTTGTTGATCTTCTAAAAAAAAAACCAACTTTTGGATTTATTCTATTTTTTCTCTATTTCACTTATTTTTGCTCTAGTACATGTTATTTCTTTCCTCATGTTAATTTGTGACTCTTGACAAGAACACCAAATCCATTAAATGAGAAATAAAAGTTGCTTCAACAAATGGTGCTGGAACAACAGCAAATCCACATTCAAAAAATTATGTGGACCCCTTCTTTCACAAGTTACAACATGTTTTCAAAAAGGGATCCATAAAATACTATTTATATATAAACAAAGCTAACCATCTGAAGGGCTGTGGACATTCAAATCCAGAACAAAATGCCAGGGTGTAACTAAAGTTATTGATATGAATACTGTTCTTTATACAACATTCCAATATATATTTAAAGTCCATAGTTAAGTATAAGTTTTATTTTAAATATATTAACTATATCCTACAATTATTTGTAATTTTATTCATTGCTAATGCTTTGAGGAAAAATACTTTTACTCAGTAGATCTATGAAAATATTATTCATACTGAACAGAATTAAATTTGTAAAAAGTTTTAAAATGCATGTAAATAACACTAAACATTTTTTTGTGCCTTGTACATCATAGAATCTTTTTGTAAAATAAATGAAATATTGTAGTACAAAAAATGGATAAATGATCTATATATAGGAACTAAACCTGTAAAATTCTTTCAAGAAACCATAGTTTAATATCTTTTCATAGGCAAGGACTTTGTAGTGGGCAATAGATTTTTAGATTTTACTCCAAAAGTGCAAGCACTAAAAATCAATCAGATATATAGGGCATATTCAGGGTATATATCAAATCAGAACACAAACAGCTGGGGACCCACCCCAATATTAGGAAGGGGGAGGAGGAAAGGTTTTAAAAAGTTAGTTGCATTCTGTTTTTCCTTTCTTGTTTCTTAATAATTACTTTATTCTCTTGCCTACCCTAAAACAAAACAAAACAAAACAAATTAAGACAAATAAAACAAAACAATCAATCAATAAAATAGATGCCTTCTAAACTACAAGTTTCCTGTATCACAGAACAGTATGAAGAAAAAGAAAATATGACCTACAGAATGGGATAAAATATTAATAATCCATGTCTATATACCCAATAGAATTGAAAGCAGGGCCTCAGAAAGATATGTATACACCAATGTTCATGGCAGTATTATTCCCAAAAGCCAAAATGTGGAACAAAATAAATATCCATTAGCAGATGAAAATATAGATGAAATGTGCTTTATCCTTACAAAGGAATATTATTCATTCATTAAAGAAATGAAGTTATTATGTATGTTACTACATGGATGAAGCCTAAAGGTATTATGTAGAGTAAAATAAGATAGGCACTAAAGGACAAATATTGTATGATTTCTATCATATGAAATACTTATGAAATAACTTCTCACCCTAATGAATTAGAATCAATGAAATATATAAACTCACAGATAACAGAAAGAATGTGATAATAATTTTAGAATTGAGGTAATGAATAGTAAAATAATGAATAGTAAATAATGAATGTGATAATAATTTTAGAATTGAGGTAATGAATAGTAAATAATGAATAGTAAATAATGAATAGTAAAACAAAAGGAACCACAAACTAAAATGTTGGTCTTTGAAAAGATCAACATAACTGATGAAATTTCAGCTAGACTTACACAAGAAAACTAATTGAGGGAATAGAGTCCCCAATACAAATCAAAAATAAAAGCAGACACATTAATTAGCCCCTTACAGAAGTAAAAATGAATGAACAACACTATGAATATTTGTAGACAAAAATTTGGAAAATCTTGATGATATTGAAAAATTCCTATGGACACAGACCTTATCAATACTGACTCAAGATGAAATATAAAATCTCACCAGATTTTAAATAAGGGATTGAATTGTAGCAAAAACCTCCCCAAAAGTAGAAGTAGTGGACCAGATAGATTCACTGGTCAATTGTACCAAACATTCAGAGAAA
>JAQZBX010018808.1:0-34300 GCA_029593785.1 Cabassous unicinctus | reverse complement strand
GGAGGGAGGGAGGGGAAGTTTCCACAGTCAACTAGTTTGGCAAACACCACATTCTCCACTTCCCTCTTCCCTCACTCTTTTTGTCGCTTCCCATGTTGCATGAATTTATTAAAGAAACTGGTTTGATTTGTTTAAAATAGCATTTCCTACTTTTATTGTCAAAGGGACTCTTTTTTTAATGGAAGACCTAACTGCCAACTTTTCAACTTTGCCTTAAAGCAGAAGTCGGCAAACGTTTTCTGTACTAGGCAAAACAGTAAAGATTTTAGCCTCTGAGGCCATACAGTCTTGGTGCAACTACTCAACTCTAGTGTTGTAACAGCCACACTGTAACAGCCACAGACAATACGTTAATGAAGACTGTGCCCATGATCCAATAAAACTTTATTTACGGTCAAAGAAATCTGAATTTCATATAATCTTCACATCATGAAATATTTCGATTTTTTTTACAACCATTTAAAAATGTAAAAACCATTCTTAGCTCAAGTGCCAAACAAAAACAGACGGTGTGCTATATTCAACCAGGAGGTGGTCGTTTGCCAGTTCCTAGGAGGAACACCAAGAAAATAGGTACTCTTAAGCACAAGTTGGATACTGTTTCTCTACCTTAACTATTATTAACTCTAATTGATCATTTTATATTTTTCTAACCCCAGGCTATTAAACAAACAAACAAAAAAAAGCATTATTACTATTTTTGGTTCAGATGGTTTCAGCTAACTATAATTAGTTAATACTTGATAGTAAATGTTTATCTCATGTCAGGTCTGCTACTCTCTCTTAGCACACACCCTCCTAGTCCAAGCAGGTAAGTTCTTGGGAGCACCTGCCTTCTGCCTTTTCTATTACCTCTTCATTATCCACTGACTAACTTGTCAGGAATAGAGTCTGGAAGCAGCAGAACTAGTCTTGTTCCTTGAACTCTTCCCATTTCATGTTTGAAGATGGATATACTCCCATAAACCCAACACCAGCACCAAGGATAGGACCACGAGTTAGATAGGTCCCCAAAGTACTTAGCAGAGTAACTCACTCATTGCCAGCCTTTTCATTATTATACCCACACACCCACATACACATCCCATCTTCCTCTCAGAAATACATAGAGGCATCTATTTTTGAACCAAAATGAATTAAAATTAATTTTCAGAGAAATTCATAATTAAGAGTATCCACTAATGGAGATATTGCCTTAGATCTGCAAAAGCTGGGCTTGAAATCACATCACATGAGACACATTTTAAAGTCCATAACTATTATGTTTGTCTCTCTTTTTCATTTCCTTTACAGTGGATATGTGATGGGGATAGAATCACATGAAGAAGAAATTATAGGGCAGCATCTGTGAGCAGTGGTGAAAAGGAAGGAGGCACGTGATTGCTTTGGTGTTCATGCAACCATTTATATCTATTCCAGAAACAAACAGAAATTGGGTGGACTAAAGTTGCTTGTGAATTTGAGAAATCCTATCAATTCCTGGAGGACAAAGAACAAAGCCTTCTGTCCCAACTGAGGGACTTCAACAAAGCCATTTTAAGAAACCCACGTGAAAACATGCACAAACTCTTAAATGAGAGGTCTCTTCTCAACATCTTGTGAAGGGAATGGAGGAGAACCACCCATACTCAGTCTATGAATTCCTAAAGGTGGGTTTGTTGGAGGACTGAGAATCAGGAAGGGGCAGTGGGTAACACTCATCTTTAGGCAATTCCAAGTAGGTCTTTGGGCTTATCCTACAGGAGAATTTATGAGGCAACCTATCAAAGCAATATTCCAGGAGGGAAGCTTTTGGTATTGTCCACGTCTAAAGGCCTGAAGACCTCAGGCCTCACTCTAAGGAAGAGGAAGTTAATTCCTTGGCTCCCTGATTACCTTTGACATAATACTCAGAATAACTGCACCTGCAGCACAGCCAGAGCCAGTGCCTGGGGCACCGCACGACAAGGGAGAAGACATAGATCGTCATCATAGCCCTGCCACTGATTTGCTGGGTGACCTTGAATTTCCCCCTTCAAGTTCTACTCCTGCCATTATCATTACCAGATGCTTATTAACCCATCAAGGCATTATAGACCAGTGGTTGAGAACACAGACTCTGTGTTCAAATCCCATGTCTACCACCTACAATCTGGGAGACCTTTTTATTTAGCATCTCTGTGTTCAATTTCCACATCTGTGAGCATTTGATAAATATTAGTTATTATTGTGAAGATTAAAAAATGTCCAAATCCCCTTCTAGCCCCACTTCAGGGGGTGAAAAGGGAGCCAGGTCTCTCCTGAATGAGAATGAAGTTCTAGAAGTTTGGAGAATGATAGCAGACAACCCTCACCTGAGGCAATGGGACACGAACCCCAAGGAGGGGCAAAGCAAAGAAGGCAATAACAGAAGTTGGACCTTATTGAGCTTATGATGCTCCTGGCTCTGCCTTTTGCATGTGTTATGTGCACATGACAACCCCATGAGAGCTGCAGTTATAGCTCCACTTTTCAGATGAGAAAATTGAGGCTTGTAGAGAGCAAATAAATTGTTCAAGGTCCCAGAGCTAGTAAAGTGCTGAGCCAATGTTCTAACTCAGTGCATTCACTTAAACACTGCATGAGCTGAAGATCAAAATACCAAGAGAGAGGTTGAAATGTCCCCTGAAATCTATGAGGTGAAGACGATACTTAAGTCAGGGACCAAGCTAGGAGTTAGCACCTAGGAAAAGCAAAAGCTGGGATGTATTTTTGTCCTGCCCTTGCAAAGAAGATAGTTTGTCAAACTCCAGAGTTATAATGATTCCTCACTTGAGTTTATTCCTTGTTGAAAGCATTTTGCACCCTTAGAAGCCCATTGGCTTAAACATACCACCCTCATGAGCCATTTCTAGGAATTCATAGAGAAAATGTATTTAAAATACTCGAGTACTGCCTAGGGGGAAACCTACCTTTTAAATTAAGAAAACCTTAATCAATACATTAAAGGCTATGTCTGTTGGACAACATTTCTCTCTCATATAATTAAGAGTTAGAATACAAAATGTTCTTGCCGAGGAATGAATGAAGTTAAATAAAATATGTGAAAGCGCCAAGAAAATGGAGCAGATGACAACTCTGTAAATCCCACAAGAGAGATTTATTATAAACAGGTTATATCCAGTCATAAAATAATCTATAAAATAAAGGCATGGGTTGGATGCTTGTCCACATTAAGAAACCTGTGGAATCTCTAGGAACAGCCCAAAAGTCTCATGCAGGTCAGGACAGGGTTTGATGGGCAGAAGAGTACCTGAGTCCTCTTTGTTTCCTTTAAGAATAGCAGGAGCATCTTAAACAGGTATGTTGGGAGGCAGTGGTGTCATCGTGATGTCTTGCTTTTGCTCCCCTATCCAGAGAGTGAAACTGTCTGAAGACGAACAATTAGCCTGGACTGGCCCACACATTCCCCCTATCTCCGCTCCATTCAAGGCATTTGGCTGGATCCCATAGAAGCTGGGAATGGAACGCTGACCATTTTTCTATTGGAGTAGTGACTCCAATCCAGTGCACTGGTCAACTGCAGTTGCTAGAGGCCTGGGAGCTGATACAAAATCTGATCAGCTGATAAGATTTCTTATCACTGAATTTATTCACTGGTTCACTAAATTTCTTGTAGACATGAGTCTATGTGACATTGAATTCTGGCCCACTGCCTCCCTACTGGCCTCCTCCCTGGTGGTCCAGAGCACAGGTGAGGGAAAGGACTTGGGAAGACTAAGTCTCCCTGGAGGATGAAGGTCATGGAAGGGGTGCTGTTATTTCTGGCAGTACTGCCCTTACACCAGCACAAGAAGCATCCCTGCCCTAGGCCCCATGCGCTAAAAGTGTCCTCTAGGGAGCAGGTATAGCTCAGTGATTGAGTGCCTGCCTCCCACACCAGGGTCAATCCTTAGTACCTTCTAAAGGGAAAAAAAATGTCTCCTCTCTGGCCCTCCACCATCAGTCTCCCTCTGTTAGGGCCAAAGTGACATGACTGCCACAAGTTCAAGTGCCCTCTTCTATACTACACTCCCAGAATTTTCTGCCTGAATAGCCCTGAGCCCACCTCCAGGGCCTGCATTGGCCTCTTCTTTGGATCCATACTCCCAAAAACAGTATTGATTCCTCCCTACTAGTAAATACACCCTTAAACCCAAGGCTTGGCCAAGGAGTGTGTGTTTACAGGAAGGGGGTACAACAGATGGCCAGAGCTTGGCCCTGCGGGTGGGGAACTCTGTGCATGTACACGCAAGGTCCCTCACGATGTCAGAGCAGGGCGAGAGGAGAAGGGGTGGGCTGGGGGCTGGAGTGGGCACTCCCTGTGCTGCCCTGTGCAGAACTCTGAGGAGCCCAAAAATTCTCAATTTGAACCTGACCTTCTAGGTTGTCATGAAAGTATATGTGTCAAGACAGGAAGATAAGACATTTCAGTAAACAATTTACTGACTTGGTAGGTAACATTTAATGATAAAGACATGTGGTATGTGGGCTCCATTTCTTCTCTTGCCCCAGGCCCTGCAAATGCCAGGGACAGGCTTGTTCCTGGATTGCAACCCTCCCTTCCAGGTGCCATTTCTGGGGAGCAAGGGGTTCAGCTCGCCCTTCTCCCTCTTATTCCTAAGAAATAAGCCAACTCACCCTTGATTCTCAAGAACCAGTATTGATTCCTAGGAGTGAAACCATTACATCTAAAACATTTACCCCCAACTTAACTGAACTGGGCAAGAGACAACACTTGCTCCAAGAGGAGTAAACGCCTCAGCTGTACCATGCCTGAATACAAAGGTAATGAAAAGTCCTCTTTTCACTTGTGATAGTCACTGTTGATCTAGGAACAGATGAGAAAGGCCAGGCCTCTGTACCTGCAGCTGGGAAGCAGCCCTGCCTTTTGTTTTTAGTGCTCAGGGAAGATACATATGGAAAGCACCTGTTGGCTAGACGCTCAAAGCATTTGCCTTTTCTTTCCCTAGAGAGCCTGCCAGCTGCCCTGGAGGAAATGGGAGGTAAATTGCTGGGTAACAAACCTGCTGAGGCTCTCTAAACGGGCACCAGCCCGGATCACTTATGGAAGGGAGCGGGGATGAATGTCTGGCAAACCCTGGAGATTCGAGGCAGATTTGAAAGCAATCTGCTGCCCTAAATATGCAGAAAGAGGGCACCAGACGGGGCTTCTTCTCACTCACCTCATAGTCCTGAAGTGTCTGAAGAAAAGCACCCAGGTGAGGTTATGGGTCTTTATGGTGGAGGGCTGAAGGGAATCAGGCCCGGAAGGAGAGAGAAGTGAGCGGTGAGTCTGACAGAGCTGTTGAGCTGAGGCTGGCCAGCGGCCTCAGGATGGCAATTAAGTTTCGCTCTGAAAGAGGCTGATCTCTGACCACTCACCGTTCTGGGGAAGAGGCCCTGCTATTTCAGAGGGGCCAGAACGCAGGGAATGGCTCTGGCACGGCCCTGAGAATGAGTGCCTCCTTAAACTGTGTGCCCTAGGAGCCTCTCCTGCCTCACCCCCGTCCCGTCCCTGCCATTGCCATGCCCAGCAGGTGGGTTCTGGGGGTACCAAGCTGACTGCACATCCACCAGCAGTTAAGCCTCCCTTTCCCCAAGCGACCACATTCCTGCTTTGAGCGACCCTCCCAACACTCCCTCTGGTCTCCTGTCCCAAAACAATGTGATCCTGGACCCCAAAACTGCCAATGCTTACGTCCAAGTAGTAGAAGGTAACCTAAGCGTAATAAACACGGGGACTGAATCACCTTTGCCACCCAACCCAAAGACTTCTCCTACCTGTCCTGTGTGCTGGGGACAGTGGGAGTCTCATCAGGCAGGCACTACTGGGATGGGGAAGTGGCTTTCGGTGGCTACCAGGGACTTGGCGTGGTCAAGGAATCTGTGAATAGAAGGGAATGGTTTAAACTAAAATCTGAAGAAGGCATCTGGGCCGTAGGACTCTACCAAAGTCACTTCCAGGCTCTCACCTACCCCTGCACTGACATCTCAGAAGTCAGGCCTGGGAAGATTCGAGTGTCTTTGGACTACAAAGGGGGCCAAGCGTCATTCTACAAGATAGAGATTTGACCCCCATCTTCACATTCTCAGCCACTTTTACTGAGAAAATCTTTCCTTTTGGGGGGATGTCCTTTAAAGGGGCCAATATCACTGTCTGCCCCTAATGGAAAACCACCCCGTCTGAGCAGCTCTCTCATCAAGAAATTAGAGTGTGTTGTAAGCATTAGGAGCTGCTGCCTCAGCCATTTTGCTGCTGGACAGAGCATGGGGCTTCTATCTTCCATCTTACGGGACGATTTGGAGAGATTTACATGGTTGGTGGCACAGTAGAAATAAAATAAAAAGGATATCCCTAACCAGGCACCTTATCCTATTTTTAATGTGGTAGTTAAGCAAAACTTTTCTGAACTCATTCTTTTATTCAACTCTCATCTTCATCAAATGCCATTTAAAACTCTACTTCCATCTCTCAAACAAAACCCAAATCATTTGCTCTAAAAACTCTCCTCCAAAGAACAGCACGGAGAGCAGATGAAGAGAATTGTGTAGCCACAGAAAATCCTTAATAACAAAGGCATTACCAAAAATCGTATTTAATACATACATGTTATCTCTATAGCAAGATATGATATGAGAGCAAAGACCATGACTATTTATTCAGTGTAGTGTCTAAAGCATGTCCCATACAGACCCTGCAACAGTGCTATACCACTTTATAATAAAGATGATTTTTCTAAGTTTCAAAACATGTGTAGCTAGGAAGATCTTCTTAAGGACTGCCAAAATTAAGGGCATTCCCCATTCTGGCGGGGTGGTACTTTCATGCCCAACTATGGCAATAAAGTGGACGT
This sequence comes from Cabassous unicinctus, assembly GCA_029593785.1. Classification (NCBI taxonomy): domain Eukaryota; kingdom Metazoa; phylum Chordata; class Mammalia; order Cingulata; family Chlamyphoridae; genus Cabassous; species Cabassous unicinctus. The sequence continues at coordinate 27,446 of JAQZBX010018808.1, read as the reverse complement.
TACAGAACCTCGAGACAAAGACTGACCAAAAGAATTTTACACTCCCTTTATTCCCTATTAAATGCAGCACCAAGCAATATCCATACTGCTCCTATTCTCTGCCTGAGGGTGGGATTCTTCCATTATGTGAAAATTGCCCCAGAACTGGGCAGATCACCAGGAGAGGGGCTGGAGGGTATGGGGGGGTGACCCAGACCTCTAGCGGGCCTCTGTCAATGAGAAGGGGGGATGGTCTGCCTCCATTTATGACTTTCCTCAGAGCAGAAATTGTGGGCTCATGGAGACATCCTGTCATAGCCCTCACACCTCCTTGAGACCTGAGGAGAATTACATCCCTTTTCTAAAATGAAAAAAGCAGGTATGATTTCTAAACAAAGAGCTACATTTTAATGAGAAATGTGTAGACATTTGTATTCGCCAAAGGCATGCTGATGCAAAATACCAGAAATCTGTTGGCTTTTATAAAGGGTATTTATTTGGAGTAGAAGCTTACAGTTACCAGGCCATAAAGTATAAGTTACTTCCCTCACCAAAGCCTCTTGCCACGTGTTGGAGCAAGATGGCTGCTGATGTCTGCAAGGGTTCAGCCTTCCTCTTCCTCTTCCTCTTAAGGCTCCATTGTCCCAGCTTCTTCCAATATCATCTGTTAGGCTGGGATAAGTCTCATCTCCTTCCCAGGGCTCGTTCCTCTCTAGGCTCAGCTGCTCTGTTCTCTCCATAAGGTCAGCTGTAGACTATCAGGCTCTCTCTCCTCCCAGGGCCTCCGCCGTGTCTATGGAGCCGTCTCTATGGAGCCGTCTCTATTCTTCTGTGCTCTTCTCCTGTGTGTTTATTTCCCGGGGCTCCAGCATGCAAAAGCTCCACTCTCTATTCTGCCATGTGGTTTTCTCTGTGAGTCTCCACCCACCAAGGGGGTGGGGACTCAACCTCCTACTGACGTGGCCCAATCAAAGCCCTAATCATAATTTAATCAAGTAAATGTGAAACCTCTGAATCCAATACAATTTAATATGCCCAGAGGAACTGACCAGTTTACAAACATAATCCAATATCTATTTTTGGAATTCATAAATAATACCAAACTACTACAACATTGTTCTCTTCCCTTGCTGCAAATTGTCAGCCTGTCTTCTGAACTCCATTCAGCTCTTGGATTTCCTAAACACAATAGATAGGCATCATAACAAGATGTTTAAGAACATGGACTCTGAAGCCAGACTGCCTGGGTTCAAATCCTGGTTCTGCCACTTAGGAGCTGTGAGACTTTGGGCACGTTACTCAACTTCTCTGTGCCTCTAGTTATATGGTACTATTGATAGTCCCCACCTCAAAGAGCTGCTAGGAGACTTACATGAGCTACCACTTGCTTGCACAATGTCAAGCACATAGTAAGCATAGTAAGAGTTTGCAAAATGGTCACAAGTCCATTCGTCCTATATGAAGGAACAATCACTTACTATTAGGAGGTCTCAGACCCCATAGGTGCTAGCATCACAGAACAAAATCACAGAATTGTAGACTCTTGCCTTAGAAAAGTCTACACAAAAATCACCCTCAAATAAGCCTAGTTCAATTTGAATTGCCACCTAAGACAGCAGTTATTTTAACCAAAGGACTTTAAATTACTTATATTCTGAGAAGTGTTTTACAAAAACCCCTGTCTTGAATTGGACATGGACACAATTGCTTGTTTTGTTTTATTTTAATCTTTAAACCACCAAGTAGAAAGAATAGCTTGAAAGGATATCTCAAGCTTTCACCCTCTTGCAGACAAAGCTCCTCCCAAGCCTACTCAACACGTACCTCTAGGCAAGGTTTCACCACCTCACTTGGTGAATGGAATGACCTGCCTCATACTATAAATGTACTAATTCATACTGTGTGGATGGTATATTTATTGTGTGGTTATTGTAATAGGCAGATTTTTACAAGATCCTTTCTTGCATGCAGGCACTCACCTGAGTGCATCATCACAGAATGTTTCTGAAGTGGATGGAGCCAAAGACTTAAGTGAAAAGAGTTCAGAGAGGTCCCTCTGTATTGCCCTACAGCTCAGCTGTGGACTAGGTATGTCCTTTGTACTAAAAGAGAATGAGAGGCTCCTGGGGGCTCCAGACGGTGGAGTTTTATGCAGCTGGGGTTTTGGCCCGACCTGGAACCAGATGTATTTGTTGGAGCAGCTTCCCTGGACTAGGAAACAAGATGGTACCCAGAGGCCAAGATGGTATCCATTGCCAAGAGGCAGACAAAGGAACGGAGGGTAAGAAGCCAGACCAGATGCCTGCAAAGTTATGCTAGGCTTTTAAGGGTTAACATCAAAGTTATTTCAAGAGCAGAGATATTTAGGGCTATGTACAGATCATGGATATTTCTTAGTATAAGAAACTTAGAGATGGACAGCTTAATTGTTTTTATGTTGTTGCATTATCAGGCATTATTTTCTTTATATATGTCCTTAGTTTTTTGTAAAGTATCTTTTGTTCATATCAACTCTTTCAACTCTACTTTAAAGGGAGTTTTGTCTACGCTTCCCTTGGCATGAAAGGCATAGACAGAGCCTTGCCGCAAAGGCCCTGAACAGTGGAGGATGGAATTACCAAAAATGATGGAAGTTCAAGGGAAGACCAAAACTCAGAGAGGAAGCTGCCTGTCCGCCAACTGAGCAGGTCCTTCCAGCAGTCCGACCTGACTCAAATCTCTGAACTAGCTTACTCTTCCACTCTCCAAAACACAGCCTTCTCTCTGCCCCCCATAAGCCTATCTTCTTCAAAAGTCATTTCACAGCCAAGGCTTTTCCAGTTGTGCCCACTTGTTCTCAGTATCAGTCTTTCTTCCTTCTTATTTCCTCAAACACTAAGTCTTTTTTATAACTGCAACTTGCCTCTACATTTGTGCTTCCTCTTTGTTGTTTTTATGTCTTCTGTACCATAAATGAATAATGTTTATGTTGTCATGTTAGATTTGAAATTCTTTGAAGGTGAATAGCTTCTATCTCTTTGTAACTCTCACCACATCATTTATATTAAAAATTTCTTGAAAAGTAAAATGTTTTGATTGTGTTTTTTTTAAATATGTCATCATTGTAAATAAATCTAAACAATACAGAAAAGACAAAAATCTATAATCTCACCTCAAAGAGATAATATCTGTTAGCAGTTTGGAGTTTATCCTTCTCCACACCATGGTTTTTGCATATACAAAAATTCAGAAAAATGGGCTCTTACTTCATATTCTACTTTACAACTTTTTCCTTTTATTTTTATGTTGCTACACAGAGCTACTTCATTCCTCTGAATAGCAATATAATATTCTAAGGCACAGATGTTTCATAGTATTATTGGTCTATTAATAAACATTTAGTTTGTTCCAAATGGACATTTAGGTTGTAAGAAAGTTGTCAAGGATGACTCCCACGTTTCAAGCTTGAGTTTCTGGATGGAGGATGGTAATGCCAAATAAGGTAGAGAATACTAGAGAAGTAGCAGGTCTTGAGTGGATAAATAGTTGTTTCTTTTCCCAAATCAGGAAACCAATATCAATATATTTACTATCTAATCCTCAGATGCCACTCAAGTTTCATCGGTTGTCCCAATGACATCCTTTATGGCAAAAGGATTCCATCCAGGACCACACAAAGCATCTAGTTGTTATTCAATCTGAAATAGTTCCCCAGTCTTTTATGACCTTTTGTGACCTTGAAATTTGAAAATTAGAGGCAGTTATTTTGTAGAAAGTTCCTCATGTTGGGTTTGTTGGATGTTTCCTCACGGTTACATTTAGGTTATACGTTTTTGACAGGAATATCACAGAAGTGATGGGGTGTGCTTCTCGTTGCATTCTGTTAGGTTTGGCCCAATGTCCATTTGTCCCATTACTTGCTATGTTAGCCTTGTCGCTTGATTAGGTGGTATCTGCCAGGTGTCTCCACAGGAAAGTTATGCATTTTTTCTTTTGTAAACATCAAAAATTTGTTGCAAGGTACTTTGGAGTTATGTAAATATCTCATTCCTCTTCTAATTTTCACTCACTAGTTTTAGCATCCCTTGGTGGCTCTTGGTTGAACTAATTATTATTATTATTTTGACTGTCAAAGTGATTTTCTAGTTCCACCACTATTCTACATCCATTAGTTGGCATTCCATGGTAAGGAAAAGCTTTCTCCTCATCCCACTTATTATTTACCTATTTATGTCAGTATAGACTGATGGATTCCTATTTTATTAAATGGGTTATAACCTGTAGCTATAATTTTTTTATCTTGATGCTCAAATTATCCCAGATTTGGCAAGTAGGAATCCCTTCAAGCTGGCTTCTGTGTTCTTTTGATATGTCTCCATTGTTCTTCAAGCACTTCCTTAATTTTTGGCACAGAAAGGTATTCCAGACTCCTTATCTTGTATTTTCCCTGCCCAAGCCCTGAAATCAACCATTTCTCTAAAGAGCCTTGGTTTCTTTTAGTAGAGAGTGGTATTTAGAAGCCAAGAGCTGGACACTAGGTGTGCTCTTTGCTATTGAGATGTTACTCCTCTCAGAGATTAGTGCTAGGGACATCTGTATTTATTTCTATATCTATTTATGTATAATGAAAACTATTAGTTAACACAGTTACCTTTAATTCTAATCCAGTTCAAGATTCCTTCATTCTAGCTATCTCCTCTCTGTATCATAACTTATCTCTTTAATAGGGAGACATCTGTCTTTCATTATTCCCAATATATTTATTTATTTGATCAAGGTCCCCGTGTATAGCCAATATTCTACTGCTGCCATCATACCCCTGCACAGCTCATACCCCTCATCAACCCACCTACTCCAGTCCACCCTCACCCCCTACATTGGCATAGGTGCCCTCTCATTCCACCCAGACCCTGACAACCCTGTGGGGCCATTGCCATCCCCTATTCACAGATGTTCCCTCACCCCATTTGGGCTTTTATACCCCATGTTTCCACCCCCTGCTGATGCATAGTTTGTTATAAAACTAGATTGTGGTGATGGTTGTACAATTCTGTGAATATACTAAAAACCATCAAATTGTACATTTTAAGTGGATTGAATGTCTGGTATGTGAATTATATATCAATAAAGCTGCTTAAAAATTCAACTCAAGATGGACCACAGGCCTAAATATAAGAGCTAAAACTACAAAAATCCTAAAAGAAAATATAGGAAAACTGTTTTTCACCTTGGATAAACCAAAGATTTCTTAGATAGGACACAAAAAGGATAAACCGTCTAAGAAAAAATAAACTGCACTTCATCAAAATTAAAAACTTTTGCTCTCCGAAGAACACTGTAGAGAAAATTAAAAGAAAAGTCACAGGCTTGGAGAAAATATTTGCAAAAACGAACTCTGATAAAGAATTTATGTCCAAAATATACTAAGAACCCTACAATTAAATAAAAGAAAGATAACCCAATTTTTTAAATGGGCAAAAGATTTGAACAGACACTTCACCAAATACAGATGGCCAGTAAGCACATGAAAGCACATGAAATTTGATGTTCAACATCAAATTAAAACCCACAATGAGATACAACTACACACCTACTGGAATGGTTCAAATCCCAAAAAACTGACAATACCAAATGTTGGCAAAGATGTGGAGCAACTGGAACACTCATAAATTGCTGGTGCAAATGTCAAATGATACAGCCATATTAGAAAAGCAGTTTGGTAGTGTCTTATAAAGTTAGACATTCACTTATCATATGACCCAACAATCTCACTCCTAAGTTTCTGCCCAAGAGAAATGAAAACTGATGCCTACACAAAGACTTGTACACAAATGTTTATAACAGCTTGACTTATAATTGCCAAAAACAGGAAACAACGTACACTGGTGAATGGACAAGCTATGGTACAATGGAGTACTATTCCACAATAAAAAGGAGCAAAACTACAACAAGAAGCAACATGGGTAAAGGTGATAACAGCTGTGGGAGGGATGACATTTCAGAGGAACTTAGCAGGTAATGCCTGGATGCCACCAGGATTCACATGGCCAGCAGTTCTTTACATTCTTCGTGAAACAAGCAACTGATTATTCTAGCTAGAACCACTTTTTTGAATGTTAAACATAGTGCTTTCTCCTTCTTTAAAAATGGTTTATACTGTCTCCCACTTGTCAGCATTTCTACCTCCATTTAAATGGGCATATGCTTTCAGCATTTATCCTCTCTGCTTTCCTCACTCTAGTTAACCTCAGAGTTATCATTTATGTCTCTGGCTGTTTAGGCTGACACCATTCTGCTTGGTAGAGCTTGCTTTCTTCCTCATGTGCGTTCTTCAATAAAGCTTTATGGAGTGGCAAAAAAGAAAAAAAAGAAGCAGCAACATGGATGACTCTTGAAAGCATTATGCTAAGTGAAAGAAGCCAGATACAAAAAGCTGCATACTTCCTGTATGATTCCATTTACATGACATTCTGAAAAAAGCTAACCAATAGAGACAGAAATCAGATCAGAGATTGCCTGGGACTAGGGATGCAGGCAAGAAATGGACTATATATGGGCACAAGAGAACATTTGGTAAATGAAAATGTCCTATATCTTGATTATTGTGGTGACATGACTGCATACATTTGTCACAACTCATCTAACTGTATACTTTTAAAAGGGTGTGCTTACTATATGTAAATTTTACTTCAATACACCTGACTCTAAAAAATGATATTGTAATAAATACCAAAAAATATTAGCAGAAAAAAGCAATGCATGCTCATCAGGAAAAATTCAAATAAAATGGAAGTATATGTAATGAAAAATGAAAATTCCCTCTCTGCCTTCTTTAATCCCACTTCTACTAGCAGTTTGTATATTCTTCCAGATGTTTTTATGCATGCTTATTTATGTTTGTAAGAATGTGTAAATGTATATAACTTTATGTATTGTTTTGTAATCTGTTCTGTACATGTCACTTTTCCCTATGGACAACATTCCATCCTTCATTATTACTCAAAAATCTCTTTCATCTCCCACCTCAGCACTTATTTTGCTGTCAAGAATGGAGAGGGCTTTCCAAAAATGCTCTTGGCCGTCTCTGCTTGCTGTGAGTCGATGGGCCAGAGAGGGTCGGCCTGACCGACAAAAAGGACAGACTTTTGCCAGCAGCTCTCGGCATCCAAAGGACACAGTGTTCTTTGGACCTGTTACCAAACCAGCCAGGTCAGTTTCTCCTCCTGTTTCAAAGCAAATTTCCTCTCATTCTCCTTGAATTGCCACAGCGTTTGCCTAAAATTGCTCTGCAGGGATGGAGGGGGAAGGGCAGGGTATGACCTAGAAGAAAATATTTCTATCATTGCAGTGCAGTTGTTGGTACATCATAACAATTCTTTTTTATTGTTTGTTTGTTTGTTTGTTTTAGCGACTCAATATGCTTAGAACGTAAACCGTTGTAAACAGTCCAGCTGATCCTTAGGAGACTTGTTCAAGGTCACAGACTCCCGCTGGCAGTGACAGGAAGAGGGTGAGGTTGCTATATTGCCTTGGGCCAGCAGACTGACCATACCAGGCTCTGCCATCCCTACTAAGTCCAGATGGGAATGCCAGAAGCATGGGGATCAGCGTTGGCAATTGGAATAGGCAGCGGGATTTTGGAAAGTTATGTGATGGCTTCAGCAGAGTTGCCCCACCTTGCCCCTAGCAAGAGCACCTGACGGAGACTAAGTATCTCCTTCACAGCACCAGAGAATCAGCATCTCACACTGATGCTCTTCAGGAACCTTCACACTCCTTGGACCTTGGTCTCGGTCAAGGGCGTGACAGCCTCAGACTATGCTGACCACATAAGGATCTCCGTCCCATAAGGAATCCACCTCACTACTCTACAAGCTGCAGTGCATAGGATAGTCACCACTGTGCTAGGGTTGACTAGAAGGAGTAGTTTGGGGTCAGGTGAATGATCATGGCTGTCTCCATATTCTAAAGTATTCTATTATTGGGAGCAGATGTGGCTCAAGCAATTGAGCTCCCGCCTACCACACGGGAGGTCCCTGGTTCAATTCCCTGGTTCAGTTCCCAGTGCCTCCTAAAAGAAGACAGCGAGCTGGTGCTCCAGGCAGGTGCGGCAAGCTGATGCAACAAGAGACACAAGAAGAAAAACATAATGAGAGACACAACAAAGCAGGGAACAGAGGTGGCTCAAGCAGTTAGGCACCTCCCTCCCATGTTGGAGGCCCCGGGTTCGGTTCCCGGTGCCTCCTAAAGAAACTAGGAAGACGAGCATACACAGCAAGTGCAAACAATGAGGGGGAAGAGAGAAATAAAAATAAATAAAATAAATATTTGAAAAAAATATTCTATTATGTTCCTAATCCAAGGTAGCCATGCAGGGGTTAACAGCCTACATTTCGGCATCAGAACACCTTGGGTTTTATGAATCCCTAGATCTGCCAGGTAATGTTGGGCAAGCTACTTGACCTTGCTCCACCTCAGCTTCTTTGTCTTCACAGGACTGTTGGGAGGTTTCTGTGATATGGCACCCACCACATGGCTTAGCATGGCATCTGGCACATAGGAAAGGCTCAGTACTGTGGTAATCATTATTGCTATTATTAAGAAATTTATCTTTCTGGACAAACACAGACAGTTTTTCTAGAAACAGGATCCTCTATTCTAAACATATCACTGAGTAGAATAAAGGAGGATGTGACAATCTGAAGGAGAAGACCAGTCAGACAATCTTTTAATAGTTTTAAGAGGTAATTATTGAAGAAAAATGAGGCCTGGAGAGGTTAAATGGCTGTTCAAAATCACAAAGCTAAGTAATTTGCCAGTCTGTTCTCAGTCTTGTTTCTTTTGTGTTCCAGTCAAACATCCCATTTGAGGCACCCCATTACCTAACCCTAACTCTGCTCTGAGATACGTTGGTGCTAGAAGTAAGTCGCTTAACCTCTTTGGATTGTGTTAACTTGAGCTATCATTTACTGGGCACTTACTATTTGCTTGGCACTGTGCTCTACATCTTACAATCCTTATTCATTCAATTTCTAACATCCTTTGTGTAAGTAGCGTTTTCCCATTTTACGGGCAGATGAGCTTAGGTACAGAGAGGTCAATCACCTCACACAATCTCACACAGTCAGTAGTAATGGCGTCAGATTCAGTAATTATCTAATTCAGTGGATCCGAGGGGTCTGATCGTGTGGTTTCCAGGGCACTTGCCAGTTCTAAGTCATGGGCCTGTGGGCCTTAAGGTCCCAAGAGGCTCAGAAGCATCCAGCATTTGTGGTACAAGGTTATCCCCTTGTGAGAAGTAACTGTTAAGGGTTGGGGGCTTTTTATTTTGGGAGTAAAGCTCTAAAATTGATGCACAACTCTCTGATTAGACTAAAAGGCACCGAATGTACACTTCAGGTGGATTTATGATATGTGAATATATCTCAATAAAATTGTTAGGAAAAAAAAAAGATTATCCTCCTAAAACTCTGCCTCCATGTCCTTCCGTGCGGCAATGGGAATGGGCCCACAGCAGTGTAAGGACTGGAGAGGGAAAACCTGGTCCATTTCATGATGCCTGACTGGGATGCTCTCAGCCTGACCATCTCAAACTAGAAGAGGATGGTCATTCCATCCAACTTCCTCACATCAGACAAATGGGTGAGAGGTTTTCTTCTCAGAATATTCTCCAAAGACACGATATGTGACTTACGGCATGATTCAGGGGAAGCCAGTAGGGCTGAGAGCTGAGAACTATGCCTGGAAGGGAAGCTGTGGCTTTGGGCTGGGAGAATGGCATCAACAAGGCTCAGGGCTGCCTGGCAGAAAGCTTTATTTCTGCCCAATGTTCCTGGCCTGGTTTTTGTGTACAAGGAGCAGGAGCTGTAATCTGAAGAGTTTTGATAACTAGTAATTATTAGTAGCTAGAAGGCCTAAACAGGGGAGCAGTTTTAAGGGTACAGTGCCTGGAATCCAACATGCCTGGAATTTATTACCTGTTAAGTCTCTCATGAGCCAGGTTGCCTTTGGCATGTTTTTACCCTCTCTGGGCCTCTGTGTCCTCACCTGTAAGGTGGAATAATAATAATAAGAGTCATTGTCAAGATTCATGTAAAGTACAGAGCCTAATGCCTAGGGCTTGGTACATGCTCAATAAATGTTTTCGAGTGTTCATTGTTACACTAAATAAACAACATTCTTTGCCACCTTGCTTCAAAGTTTCAGTAAACATTTACTGCTGATTTCAGTGGCCCCTGTTGGCTAGTTTGTTAAATAATTTAGGGTTTTCTCTAAACTGCCCTTCCCAACCCTGGGAAAACCTCTTCCTACATGTATCTATACTGCCTTATAAATGATACATAGAAATCTTTACTTTCAAAATATTGTCACAACACTTATACATTGTGGGAGTGCAAAATGGTATAGCTGCTTTGGAAAACAGTTTGGCAATTTCTTATAAACATAAACATACACTTACCATATGACCCAGCAATCCCACTCTCAGGTACTTAACCAGGAGAAATGAAACTTATGTTCACACAAGCACCTGGATGCGAATGTTTAGCAGCTCTATTCATAATCATCAAAAACTAGAAACCACCCAAATGTCCTTCAACAGGTGAATGGATAAACAAACTGTAGTGCATCCAAAAATGGAATACTACTCAACAGTTTAAAAATGAACTAGCAATATATGCAACAATTTGGATGAATCTCAAATGCATAGTGGAGGAAGCTAGACTGAACAGGCTACATATGGTATGTGGCAGTTTGAGATTATTCTATGAATCCCATACAGAGAAAGAGTATGTTTGTAAACTGATCTATTCCTCTGGGTGTGATACTCTTTGATTACATTAAATTCAGTCAAGGGGCATTTGATTAGATTACCTGTTAAGATTGCTGTAGGGCTTTTTATTGGACTATGTCAGTGAGGTGGGACTCAGGTTGAGTCCCTGCCCCCTTGCTGGGTCTGATATAAACGTACTCACAACTCACATAGACAAGAGGAGGGGAAAAGAAAGCCAGCATATTTGATTCTGCCATGTGAGAGAAAAGACTCCAGTTTTGCCCACAGCTGAGCTGCAAGGGCAGAAGTCCTAAGAGACAAGCCCTATGCCAGAAAGAGAGGATCGCTTAGGCAAGAAGCCCCCCAAGAGGCTGGGCCCATGGAGCAGCTCAAGAGGAGACCAGGCCTGCTATGCCTGATAGCTTACAGCTGAACTTGGGAAGAGTGCAGAACAGCCAAGACTGATAAAGGAAGCCCTAAGAGACAAGCCCTGTGCCAGCTTGTAGCTGAAATCTGGAAGAAAGCGGAGCAGCTGAGCCAGAGAGAGGAAGCCGGGAGGGGAAGAAGAGATCAGGCAGAGATCTCCTGCCATCTTGCTTCAACACGTGGCAGCTGACCTTGGTGAGAAAGCACCTCTTATGGTGCCTTGAGTTGGACTTTCCATGGCCCCAAATAAACCCCCTTTATAAAAGCCAACACATTTCTGGTACTTTGCATCAGCAGCCCTTTGACAAACTGAAACACGGTATGATTCCATTTTTGTGACACTTTGGAACAGGTAAAAGTATAGCTATAGAAAACTGATCAGTGGTTTTCAGGGGCTGGGGGAAAGGGCCAAGAGCAGTTGACTAGAACGAGGCAGAAGGGGACTTTAAGGGGTGATGGAACAGTTCTGCATCTTGAATTTGGTGGTGGGTTGTACAATCCATGCATTTGTCAAAATTGGTAGAACTGTACATGAAAAAGGATGAATTTTACTTTATGTAAATTGTACTTTAATTAAGGGACAACCAAAATAAATATTGCTGCATATATAATCTCATTTTATTCCCCTATCTCCATCACCTTGGGCAAGTTCTATCATTTTTGCCGTGGGAAGGGGAGGCTTATAGAGGGAGTTGGAATTCCAGTGGAATCTGGGGCCCCAGCCCCTTGCCTGGAGCTGCTTCCTCTCTGCCTTGCTGAGGTGCTCTAAGGTTTTGATCCCTGCAGTCATTTCTCTCTCCCATCTTTCTTTTCAATGTTTTAAGTGATTGGTTTAAGTAACACCAATAATTAATTAATCAGTTTTGTTAATTAAAAGTTTGATGATGGGTGTCAATTCTACAAAGCTTCAGAGAGCCATATTCTTTCCAAGGTCCCTGATTTTGTCACCAGATGAAGACAAAAAGGAAAAAACAAAACAAAAAAAAAAAACTCTTTGGAGGAACCAGGTGCCCTGGGGCATGTTCCTCTAAAGTAAAAGGAACTTGTTTGAAGGCAAAATATTCTTGCTATGGTAAGCAAGAAACTGGATCAAAGCTGTGGAATCTGTCATACTGGTTAACGGTGAATTCCAAACTGCCTCTCAGACTACATTTTGCCTCTTGGAGACTGTCAGACTGAAGACCCTAATTGAATTATTCTTGTAAATAATAGTCATTGTCCCATTCAACCTCAAACATTTCCATTAAAGATCTGTGAATTTTTTGTTTGTTCTTTGTAAATTGAGCTTTGACTATATGATGGAACATATAATATGTGCAATATTATTCTCATATTTCTTATAAATTTCTGCTCTAGCTTTCTCTTATATAATATAAAATCTATTGTGTATCACACTGGTCAGAAGTGATCAATGGAATAACTTCCATCAACCAAATTCTGATGTATTTTAGGAAACTAACCCTGGCATTAATGAACAAAACTTTCTCTGCTGGCTCTTTTTTACAAAAGCTCTGAACAAAGGCCTTTGGTTTTCTGACAAAGGAATCAAATTAATTCAAGAACGAGGTAAGGTATAGGCTGAATACAGATTGGCCCTCGACATTCATCACCTACTCTCCACCCTGACCCTGAAAACCTCAGAATTGTTGAAACACATTTTGAGAATAATTCAGGCTGGGCATTATTGGCATAGTCCAGCCTGTCAATCACATGATATGGAGCAGGACCCAAACAAACAACCTCTTTGCTTCCCAGTAGCCCTAGGATGCTCAAGCCAGGTAGGGAAGCTGTACTTAGCCCCCTGACAAAGGTGAAACGATCATTACTTTTTTCCAGGTACTTCTAGGAGTGGTTAATTTGTCTGGGTGGTTTATAAACTATGATGGGATTGAAATAAACAATTGCTAGGTAGATGCACAATATAGGTGATACATAATATTTAGCGTGTATCTACCACATGCCAGATACCATGCTACCTGCCAGGGATCTGACTAGGATGGTGATAAATGCTACCTACCTGACACAGCAAAGTCAGATGGCCTCTCAAAGCAGCTAAAGGTGAGCTGGCCACTTAGAATCCAGCCAGGGGGGACTGCATGTATAAAGATGATGCTGTGACCAGAAGGAAGCCACAGAAGGCCAGGGAGACCTGGGGATAGTGTGTGAGGGCAGGGGGGTGAGAGCTGAGGTCAGAGCGGTGGGCAGGGGCCAGACTACACCAAGCCTTGCAGACTGGGTATGGAACCCAAGTCAAGATCTAAGTTACCATGCGAATATTCTCGCTGTCCTGATTTTGTGATAATCAGGGTAGGCTAAACATTTGCTATATTAGAAACATGCATGTGTCCCCAGACCTAGTTTTTCTCCCTAGGTCTGGTTTTTAAAATGCTGATAATAAACTAAGTCTGATTTATTAAATGACCGTCCTGTATGGGAAAAGACTGTAACTTTGGGTATCTTTGGTCAACCTTAAGAGATATAGCAGGGGACAGATGTGGCTCGGGTGGTTGGGCGTCCGTCTCCCATGTGGAGGGACCTGGGTTTGATAGCCAGGACCTCCCGGTAAAAATTAAAAAAAGAGAAATATAGAAGTCGCGTGGGCCACTAGCTCCCATCCGCGGGTGCACTGCCAGTCCCCGCGAGTGGGTGAGCCGCCAGGCCCCGTGCGCAGGTGAGCCATCAGGCCCTGCGAGCTACGCAGTAAGATGATGATGTAACAGGAGAGTGACACAAGGGAGAGCCAAGACGAGACGCACCGAAAAAACGAGATGCCTCTCTCCCACATCAGAGATTCTGAGGACCAAATCCCAGTGAAGACAGGAGAAGGATGAGAAGAGAGGGCAGGAAAGGGATACAGAGAGTTGCCCAGTGAATGGACACAGAAACAGCAAAAACGGGGGGAGGGGGTGTGGGGGGTAAAATTGGATAAAATAAGTAAATAAGTAAATAAATCCTTTTTAAAAAATGTATGGGGAGGAGGATACGGACAATAGTTAGTAGTAATACTTTGACAATGATCTTTCATGATTTGTTAATAAATGTTTCACAACAATGCAGGGTGTTGGGGGGTGGTAATGTGTGTTAGCCCTGTATGATCTTATGCATGTTTGTTTTATAAGTTCACGATGATTACTGAACACTTATAGTTTATGTATGTTCATGTATGAATGATATACTTCAATAAATTGTTTTAAAAAAAAAAGATCTAAGTTACCTTAAATGATCACTCTGGCTGTTTGGGTGGAGAGTGGATTAGAGTGGGGATATGTGTGGAAGTGGGAAACCAACTTCATTAGTTCAAAAGCGATTTATTAAATGCCTACTATATGCCAGGCTCTCTGACTAAGGTGAGGCAGTAGAGAAAGGGAAAAAGTAAACTGAGCGTGACCTGTTCTGGAGGTGGAGCCAAGAGGTCAACTAACAGAGGGAATGAGGGGGAGAGGGAGGGGGACACTGCTGAGAGAAAAAAGGAGTGGAGGGTCACTCCCAGGTTTCTGGTTCAGGTAGCTGGGCGAATGGTGGCACCAAGTTTGGGGAGAGGAAGAGGGAGAATGAAGCCTGGTGGAGGACAGGTTGGGGAGGGGTGGGAGGACTCAATAGTTGTTTTTGGTTTTTTTTTATACATGCAAGACTTTTTTTTTTTTAAGATTTACTTTATTTCTCCCCAACTCCTCGTTGTTTGCACTTGCTGTGTCTGTTGTGTGCTGGTCTTTTTTTTTTTTAGGAGGCACCAGGAACTGAACCTGGGGCCTCCCATGTGGGAGGGAGGCACCTAATCGCTTGAGCCACCTCCGCTCCCTGCTTTGTTGTGCTTCTCATGTTTTCCTCCATTTGTCTCTTGTTGTGTTGTCTTGTTGCATCACCTCACTATGCCAGCCCATCACATCAGCTCACTGTCTTGCTTGTCTTCTTTAGGAGGCACCAGGAACCAAATCCGGACCTCCCATATGGTAGGTGAGAGTTCAATCACTTGAGCCACATATGCTTCCCAAGAGTTGTTTTAAAGAGGTAAGTCTGAGATGCTTATGTGACTCTAAGAGGAGATGTCAAGTGTGATGGATGAGAGGAGGGCTTTGAGGAGAGGTCTGAGCTGGGAGGGCATCAACATATAGAGGGCAATGGATGTGATTGTCTAGGGGAGAGAACTGAACTCCAAAGACCTACAGCAAGCAATCGGGTAGAGAAGGAGTCAGCAAGCTTGGCAGTGAGGTGGCAATAAAACCACTGATTGCAAAACCCTATCCTAAATAAAGCCACTGCAAGTGATGGAACCTATTCTTGAGACGCTTACAATCAATCTAGTGGGAGTGAGAGATGTGCAAAAAGGAAGTTACAAAACAGAACAATAAGTTCTGTGAGAAGGGAAGTACCAGGTACTATGGGAACAGTAGATGGGCACCTAATTCAGCCTTGGAGAATCCAGGAAGACTTTCTGGCTTAGGTGACAACTAAAGCCACAACTAGAGTGTGGAGAGCAAGAGCTGAAAGATGGAGCTGGCAAAGGAGCCACATCATGAAGGGCCTTTTGCTCCAAATGTCTCCAAAGCCCAGCTATGGTGTCTGGGCATTAACCTGAGGATATCGGGAGGTACTGAAGTATTTAATCAAGGAAGTGAAGACAGTTCAATCCTGATAGACCACTCTGGCTAAAAGGTGGAACGCGGGCAAGACAAAGGTGAGACTGAAGGCAGGGAGACTCGTTGGGAAGCCATTGTCCAGGTGAGCTAGAGCAGAGGCCTGAGTGGCGGGAAGAGCATGGAACCTACCAGACTTGCTGATCAACTGGATAGAGATTGGTGGGTGAAGGAGGGGTTTGGGGGTTTAAGAGAGCCGGTAAATAACATTTTGGTCTCCCACCCTCAATTTGGAACCACTTCAAACAGACCCAAGTCAGGCAGACGGAGACAAAAACAGCTTTAGTGGTGATAAGTCTAAATTGGAGAATGAGGTTTGACCTGCGGCCTTCCTGATATTTCTCTCCTGAATGAACCTAGTCCTAGCAAAGCTGGACAACCACAAGCCTGCTCCCCACGGACAGACCCCTTCTTATAAGCAGAGAGCAGCGCTCAAAGAGAAAAGGTTGAGCCACAGGCGACCAGCTTCTCCTCTCAGACTCACCAAGCTAATGAGTCAATCCTCCTTTAAGGGAAAGTAAATTAGGGGCAGAGATGCCAGAAGTAGTCCTCCTATATTTTTCCTTCTCTCTCTGAAAATGTGAGAAGAGGAGGGAAGGGTTCCCTCTGTACTGAAGGTCCTCCTTTTGTCCCTCAAGATCCCATCCCTCTGGAACCCCAGGGTCTGAGCTCCTGTCAGAGAGCTCTCTCCACACGGTCCCACTCTTCCAGTTCCAAGAATCATGCCATTCCCTCTCCCCTGCAGCCTAGGGGTGGGAACAGAGTCCCAATGGTACTGCATAGTCTGGTACTTTCTTTACCTCCTGCCCACATATCTGTAAATAACCTCTTTCTTAAAAGCTCCTCAAATGATTCTAATTTAAATATACCAGCCATTTCAGGCTGGGAAAGTTATACCCTCCTCCCCCAAATAAAGAGAAAGCAAGCATAACTGACATGGAAAAAGGATGTAACTGTCTGCCTAAGAATTCTGGCTTGAAGAAGTATACTGGTTTGGAAAGCTAAGGGATTTATTAAGATAATGGCTGTCTTTAATAGCTCTACTATTTTGGCAAGAATGATACTGGGAAGGAAGGGAGGTGGGAAGGCAGGAAGGCAGAAAGTAGGAAGGAGGAAGGCAGGAAGTTAGGAAGGAAGGTCATCATTGGGAATCCCACCCACAGAGATAATTGCTATTAACATTTTTGCTGAATATCCTTCTACACATTTCTCTACATATACTCATACAGATAAATTCAATTTTCTATGAACAGATCATACTCCAAATACTGTGTCAAAACCTGCTTTTTCTCACTCATCAATAAGTCTTGAGTTTTGACTTGATATATCCAAGTAGATATATCCAGAAATAAATTGAATATAACAATCTGGAGTTCAAAAGAGCAATGCAGTCTTGGGGTCATCATAAGAAAGATGGTTATCAACACCTCAGAAGGTAGAGGATCCTACCAGGTAGAGGGTCAGAGGAGAAGAGGCGAGGGTTAACCACAGAGCCCCTGGAGGGCAGAAACTTTTTAAAAAAATAACAGATTTATTGAGATCTAATTTACATACCATAAAAATCACTCTTTAAAATTGTTATGTTTCAGTGGAAGTCTATCTTATTCACCTTGGCATCCTCTATAGCAGCGATTCTCAGTCTGAGATATACATTGGAATCACCTGGCGAGCTTTCACCCACGGAGAGTCTGACTTAATTGGTTTAGAGTATGACCTGAGTATGGGGCTATTTAAAAGCTCCCGGGGTGATTTTAACAGGTAGTCATGGTACAAGGGTTGAGAATTACTGCTCTAAAGTGTTTGCACATAGCAGGCACCCACAAGAGATTTGTTGTAATCATCAATTAGCCTAGCTTCCAATACTCAGTTAATTAACTAACCCAAGAGCTGTGTCTTCTATAGCCCATCAGCTCTTATCACATAATGGTCTACTTATATCTGTTTCCCTAAGACGGTGTGAAAGGAAGACAAAAGCATTTAGAAAAGATGTTTACTTGCAAAGATATGCAGGCTTTGGTAGGACTGATCATCCAACAAGAAATACGACAGATAATTAAAGGCAAAGTGTAAAGGAAAAATTACCACGTTGACACATTTGTCTCTTCAGCATGGATATGCTCACATGGGAAGATATGTGACAAAGGTTGTTACATATCCCGATTTCCACATTCAAAAGTCAGGGGATAAAATGGTTTTCATTAGAGATGAAATAATTTATGGGAAAAGCTCAAGATTGCATTCATGTTGGAGACCATATGTAAAAGAGTAGTTCAGTTACTTTAAGGGTGGAAACTGACATTGCTAATTGTTTTTGTTCTCTTCCTGTGGGACTTGATGGACATCTTTACAATAGGAGCAGGGTAGTCTCATTTCTGCTGCTACATCTGTGAGCTGTATGAAGGCCAGGACCATTCCGGTCTTATATATTATGGCATTCCCAAGCTGGCACGTGTTAGGTGTTCAACAAATTATTGGTGGAATGGATGTGATCACACCTCACACACATTTAAATATGATTTTAACTAGATAGAGAGCTGCAACAAGTTTCCCGTTCTGATCCTTTTCTCAATTCGTAACTAGGCGCTCCCTAACTGCCTGACTACAACAAACTCAAAAGGGACTTTTACGTCCATGTAAATGGTTCCTGAGGGTCGGGGCTCCGTAATGTACCAGCCTCACGTGAAAAGCAAAGATGGTCACTCGTGGATGAATGACGACAAGATTCTCGCGGCTGCAAGTAGTTCCAGAGCTAAGCCGTCATCCTGCCTGTCCCTGTAACAACACTTAAGACCTGCCATTGACACCTTTTTTCTACAGCCAGATCCCGGGAGTCAGCGTGGGCGCCCTCAACCGCGACCCCTAGCCCGCAGCAACGGGATCCCCCAAACAGGCAGGGCGCAATGCGGAGCGACACAGGTATCAAGAAGACAAAGTAAAACCAGTGGCACCAAAGACAGGCAGCGTTATTTAGGCAGCCGAGTACTCCTTCAGAGCCTCCACCCTGTCCCCTGGGCCCGGAGCCCAGCGCTCAGACGATGCCCAGCTCCAGGAGTCCCAGCTCCCTCCACGTGTCCTCATTTCCCAGCAGCCTCCTCTGCTGCCTCGGGAGGAACCTCCTGACAACTCGCGGTCTGTGGACTACGACTCCCAGCAGGCCCCGCGCCGCCGCTCTCTCCCTCTCTCTCTCTCCGCCCCCCTCCACGGGACACGCAGGCGCTCTGGGCTCTGTCAACAAGCCGGGCTCGGGGTGCCTGGATGCAGTAGCTGACGGGATTTGTAGTCTTTCTGGCGCCAGCTGGGCCGTCAAGCAAAGGGACAAGAACTACAAGTCGCGGCGGCCCAGGCGTGACGAGCTCTGTCACGTGGCAGGGGGCCGATCGGGCGTGCGTGCCGCCGTTGATCCGGTGCTGCAGTGAGGAGGTGGTTCTCGCTTGTGTTGTATGTGTGTGTGTGAGTGAGAGAGCGAGTGAGTGCGTGAGTGTGAGTGTGAGTGTGTTGTGTGTGTAGGGACTCCGCTTGTTGTTGTCGGTGACTTCCCCCTCCCCTCCATCCCTCCCCCTTCCCCGCCGCCGCTGCAGTGGCCGCTCCCTGGGCCGTAGGAAATGAGCGATAACGATGACATCGAGGTGGAGAGCGACGTGAGTCCCGGGGTTTCTTCCTTCCCGTGCGGGTTGTCAGGCGGGGACAGCGGCCGGGGCTCTCAGCCGGGCGACGGCGGGAGGGGGCCGGGCCGCCGCCGCCTCCTTTCCCTTCCCACTGGGGCCGGGACCGCCTCTGTCGCGCTCCCGGCTGGCTCCCCTCAAGGCTCCTGGGACTAGAGGTGGGGAGGAGACCCGCGGCGTCTGGGACTCCCACCTCCCTTGTGGATGAGGGTGCTGTGGCCGCCCGCTCCCATCCTGTCCGATTCAGGATCCGGGGAACAGGGATCGGGGTGCTCCTAGGATCCTATTGTCCGGATCCTGGGAAAGAGCTCGGCGCTCAAGATCTGCCCCATCGGTCCTCGATCATCTCCTCCCTTGACCCGCAGATCTTGGGGAATGAGGGAGGGCGGAGACGGGTTGGGAGTGCCCAGATGCCCCCAACTGGGTCCGAGGGAAGGAGAAAGTGCTCAGGATCCCCTCTGGTCCCGGTTGGATTCCGGAAGGAGGGGCGGTGCTCGGGACCCCCCGGCCCGGCTACCGGATCCTGCTGGTGGCGGGGGAGGTAGGAGAGAGGGGGTTCGGGCTGACTCCCCCCGCCCCACCCCCGCCGCTTCCTCCGCCGCCGGCATTTTCTTTCTTATTATCGAATGTGAAGTGTAAAAATAACTTCTTTATTTTCTATTTTTTTTCTCTCTTATTCCAGGAAGAGCAACCGAGGTTTCAATCTGCGGTACGTCTCCTACTCTCCATTTCATTTTCATTTCCGTTCACTTCTAATCCTTTATGGGGTTGGAGAGAAAAAGAGATCATTCTATTACTTTTAATATTTTAGTAAACTCTCCTGTTAACCACTAAGGTGAGGTGGGCCTTGTTCTGGGGGGAGGTTGCAAATCTCATGATTCTAGATTCTCAGGTGACTATAGGTGAGTGAGAGGGGCTGTATGCAAAGAAAAGAATCCCTCCTGTAGCTTTGGGATGAAGGATCTAGCTGACAGAATGTAAGCAGGAAATGAGAAATACAGCATTCAGAATACTGAAATAAATTGTAGGATTATTTCAGAGCAAAGTGATTAAAGATTTACTTAGGAATAAGTAGTATTCAAAACCATCTCTGCATAGTTATGTGAAGCTTAAGCTACATGCAGTCACCTTTAACCAGAAGTCATGTGACTGCTCTAGACTCAGGATCTAGCACAACATGATACTCTAATGCAGAAATTGGCAGTGTAGAAGAGCCAAAGCTTGAGTGTAAAAGTGTCATATCCAATTTATTGTTGTCTGACTCTCTCTTCTGAGTTCAAGGAACAGTATAAAGAAAATAGAAAAATTATTGAAGAAAAGTGGCATTGGGGAGACAGGTTTGCTAAGAGGTGATGGATCAGACCACACAGTTTTATCTATAATTTCTCAGGGTTTTGATATTAACGTTCTCAGTAGATGGTTCTGTGGATTTAGATAGATGCTACTTTCATGTCTTTGGAGTCTGAGACAGTACTGTGGATATTCCATAAATAGATTAGAGAAAGAAAAAAGGAGACAGATAAAAACAAATCACAATCAGAGAGGGGAAGTAAAATAAGTTTATCAGAGTATCTAATAATTAAAAGTAAGGAACAATAAGATGTATGTAGAATAGGGGTCAAAAATTTAAATGCCAGTGGGAGCCAGGCCATGAGATGGTCAGGAATAAAGTAGAAAGAAGTGAGGACTGGAGCACTGGGGAGCACATACCTCTCCTAAAAAGGCAGCCACTACTCAAATTCAGTAGATTGTTGCCATGTGGGAGTGAGGGTTCAGTGTTGCCAGATCTTCCTATTTTTCAAGAAAGAATGGAAATCCATATTTTTATGCTATTTTTCTGATTTTTAAAATGATGTGTATGGAATAGTCAAGCTTTTTGGGAGCTGGTTAGGGTTTGTAGGAGGCCACTTTGATACCTCTGATATAAGAATTTAATAACCATAGGATAAAGGCAAGCCCTCTTACTTGTGCCATTTCTTCATTAAAGCAAACAAAGATCTTGCATGTCTTCCAAGCAGATGAACAATAAGAAAAATTTTATTTATTGGGAGCTGATAATTCCTTAAAATCTAGGATGCAGTTGTTCCAACAGTCCTAAAAATTGCCCCTGGGTTGTAGTCACTAAAAAGAATTTATTTTACTTTACTTTTCCTTCAAGCATTGTCACATACCTATATTTATACGTATATTTGAAAGTTGTATTCCTTTTTTCAGTTATTATTCTTAATAATGTGAACATGGAGTTTCATGTTTGGGACCCATTCTATTAAAAAACATTTTTCTTCTCCAAGTCTCTAGTTGTGAGATCTACCCCAGGGCCTGATCAGGGTTGGAGAGTAGGGATTGGATGGAGCTCTCATAAGCCTCTTTTGCAGATTCATCCTTTGAATTGGAATTTGTTGGCTTTCCAATGAGAGAAAAGTTTTCTTCTTTTTGAGATTTCAACTCAGTTCTTGAGAGCATTCTGCTTTTCGTATATTCATCCACATAGGTCTTGATGTAAATTGGTTTATTAAATTATTCATATGTTTGCTTTAGAACGTTAGTCTCTTTGTTTGCCTAGATGTTTTAGTTTGGTGTTAAGGTGCCTAAGATTTTTCCCTTTTAAATATTATCTGGCACAAGATCATCACAACAGCATGGAGAAAAAGCAGATGTGTTAAAGGTGAATTGTATAGTATATCAAACAATTATTGTGAACTAATAGGTTGAAAAGGATTCCTTTTTTTGTGAATACTTCTCTACTCCCTGAGGCTTAGTATAGATAAGAAATATATTTTTAAGAATTTGGAGGGGAGGCTGGCTGTTCTTACGCTTTGCTTTAGGAAAAATATTCAGGAAAGGGTGTGAACTGCGAACAACCAAGTACGTAGGACTATAGAAGAACTTTTAAAGTTATTTGTACAAGGCTTTGTGGGTTCTAATATAAAAAGAGGCACTCACTCATACTTTATGACCTCACTACAGTAACTGCAGCCTTACTACATGAGAAACACAGGATAATCAGCAAGAGCAGAGTTAGGAAGTGAGGCTAACTACAACAGAAAGTGAAACTGATTTGACGAATATTATTTTTTGTTGCCTCAGTGCAAACAGAGAACAGTTTCTCCAGTGACCAGTCGGCCCTGTTAAAGGAAGTATTCTCAAACAATGTTTTTATTACTAAATTCAGTACCTCGCAGAATCTCATTGATGTTGTTTTATCTATTCTTATTGTTTTGGAGAGAGAGTGCATTTTAAGATAAATTTCTGGAACAGTTATGTTTTATGCAAGAAGTTCCTTTTCTTTATTCCTATTGGTGAAATTTCTTTTGGAAAGAATGAAAGTGTGAGATATAGGCTTAGTGTATTGGTCAGGAAACCCAAGGCCTTTTCCAATGTATTGTCCTTCCTGGCAGCTGAATGTGTTGCAAGTATAGAATACCTGTTAGGGGGTTAAAAACAGGTGAAATATTTTTAATTTCTAGAGCTTTTTGCTTTTTTTTAGGAATTGCAATGTATTCAGATGGAAATGCGCTTGGTCACTTCCAAGATTGGAACTCACCCAAGAAACTTTATTTTACCTGGAATCAGTTGTGTGGCAGAAGTGCTGCACCTTGCACGTACTTGATCTCTGCTTAGAGTGTTGACAGTGATGCAGAAATGTCAGGTTTGGTTCCTTAATATGCCTGTTTGTTAGAGTAAAGGATGTTCTTACATTTTAAAAAGTCTTTTTCAAGATGCCGCTAATGGTGAAATAGCTGATCAAGGAATCCAACTTGGTTTTTAATTAAAATTTTCTGTCCAAGGCATCCTTCCTCTTAAATGGCTATAGTAGACATATTTTGATACTGTTCCCAAGTTCTTTAAGGCACCAAATGATAGAAGCAGATCACAAAACAAACTTAATCAATAGATGGTTGGAAATGTATGCCAGGTAATAGGCTTCAAGTAGAAGTATTGGGAAATTGAAATTAATACTTTCCTGTTAGGAAGGGGCTGCCCATTATTTCATGTTGTAGTTTTCACATAAGGAACGTTTTAAGTTGACTTAGAAATTGTTTTATTTATTCTGTCTGGTTCTATCAGATAGAAGTAATAAATGATCTTTTCTGATTAGAATTTTAGGAGTGTGTTTCCAGTGTTAATGTTGTTAGTGTTTAATAAGTGCCCGATAACCATAAGCAATGCTATCTTCCCTTTAAAATGCAACCTTTACATTTCTTAAAGGCAATCCATTTTTCGTGGCCAAGTATAATTCCTTGTATGCTGAGAATTTTCTGTATTAGAATTGAGAGATTCCCCTTATAGAAGGGCTTAGGTGTCAGGTAGCCTGCAAGAAATGTCATTGTTCTGGAGAACCTTATGCATCTATGAATAATGAAGCATTTATTTCTCCATGCTGCTTGCCTAGAACTTGCAGGAAATAAAGCTGCTGAGTGCTGTAATGACTTGAATGAAGATGTGTTCTCTGCGCAATAAGTTGGAAGGAAATAATTTAAAGAGATATCCTTCAATTTTGAATAGCCCTTCTTAGCTTGGATGATCTCCTGCCAGTTTTGCAGCTTCTTGGCTAACAAAATAATGTTTGCCTTCAACATTTAGCAACACTTAAAATACATGTGCTTGTTAGTGTCAGAGATGGACAAATTGTAGGTGAAGATTTTTATTCTGCCTGCCAGTGGAAAGAGTTTGGTGGAAATAAAACTGAGAGGCTTAATAAAATCCTTGGCAGAGATGTCAAAGCTGGAAGCTATTTGGTGCGGGAGTTCCTGTTGAGCATCTGTGGGCCACTCTTCAGTATCGCCCAGCCCCTTAGTATTTCTTATAGCCTGGGATGCCCTGAAGAAAGGATTTTCTGGCAGAAACTGCAAAGCCATTGAACTTGAAGAGTGGCAGGGTCCCAGCCTTTCCACTGTAGGATGTGTAGGGGAGATTTTGGGGGGCCTGCTGTACAACCCAAGGATCCCCCATGTTCTCCTAGAATTGTGCCTGACTGCCTAATTCCACAAGGGTGCTTTTAGTACTATCTGTTCTTTCATTATCAAACGTCTTTCTCAGTTTAGGCTCATCTGAGTTGAGCTTTATTTGTTCAAGACATTATTTGACCCTTCTCCTTTTGTTTTTTATTATTTATTGATTATTTTTACCAGTTTTGAGTTTGTGAGAGGATCTCACACTGGTGGTCTTGACCCAGTTTTTCTTTCTCAACTCTGAAATCTTCATCTTTTCAAAAAGGGTTGCCAGCTAGTAAAGACAGTTTAACAAGGCAGTGATAAGCCTGGCAACTGGTCTTCCATTTGGATGAATGGGGGTGGGGGGCGGTGTTATCAGGCTGGATGGATGTGTGGTTTGGAAGTATTTCCCAAACAGAATTCTCAGTCTTGTGTAGAGGTTTTTTGTATGCTCTTTCAAGCCACTAGAGGTATTATTTAGTTCAGAATGGCCTGGAATTAGGCATGTTAGTTCTGCATATTTCTAACGTGCTCTTTCAAATGAGGGTTGTGGAGGAGAAAAATACATCCTTGCCATTGTCTACAAGAGCTTTAAAATTGACTCTGGTTAGGCGTAGCAGCTTGGAGATGGACATGGCAGCCGGGATTGGTCTAAGATTCCATTCTTCTACTAGTTAAATTGGTCCTGGAACCACCACAGAAATTCCATCCACTACTTAGAGAACAACAGTTCCCAGCTCAGGCTTTCTACCAGGCAGTGGACTGCTGCCTTTCCTTGTTGAGCCAACTTCTCAAACTTGGCTGCCTCCCCAGATGCAAAGCCAAGATTTCTGCTGATGGTCCACAGCCAAGTTCACTTACAATCCTCTAACCAAAAGGCTTGTTGTCCATTTGAGTCCTTTTAGGGCTCAGTGAATGGGAAGGGGGTGTGGTGCATTATGGGGATGATTCTGGTGTTAGATTATACTTAACTCCACCCCTGTAAAGCAGGCCTGAGTGAAACCAAGTCCAGCTCGATTCTAGCTGTTTGAGATTTGCAGGGCTCTCCCAGAAAGAAAACAGACTATTAGAATTTTATTTGTATCAACAAGAGGGATTGTGGGTAACTCTCTGGTGTCATTACTTCTGTGCACAGCTCTTAAGCTGGGAGGAGGGCCAGGACTCAGGGTGATTTAATATGCCAGAATATCTGAGGCTGCTGCTGGAGACCAAAGCCGGGTAATTAATTTGCATGCAAATAAACCATGTTAAGGGAGTATATAGCAAACACAGGAGAGTCAGGTACATGCCAAATGGTCGTCCCTGAACCTTCCAATCTCTTTAGTTATTGTCCAAGTTAGAACGTAGCCCAACCTACCTGTGTAGAGATGACTAGAGGGAACAGTAAGGGAGAAAAGGACTAGATACTTAAATATGTTTAATTCCTTCGACCTATTTCATATTGCTATTTAGAAGGTATCTGCGATTTTCCTGCTATAATGTGTGATACACGGTAGCTCTCTAGCCTCAGTTTATCTGGAATTTCAAACTTGATTGTCCCCTCAGTTTCCCCGTAATGGTCCATGTATCACCGTGGCTCAGCAAGTAATCATTTTACAGTAAATTGAGACTTAACAAGATAAAATGAGCTTTAGAAATGTTCTAGGCCTCTACCCTGGAACAGAGTGATATCGTGATGGGGAGCATGTTTCAGATGCAACAGACAGGGTGAGCTGGTGTGCTGGAGAGACAAGGAAGTAACTAAAATTACCACAGCTGTTCCCAGCCTCCTCTTCCTCTAATGACTCAGACTTTTAGGATTAGGTAATAGAATTTCAAGTCCTTTCATTCCCACAACTCTTGTCTTTATAGTAGATTTTTGTCTGTAAATCTTGTCTGGTATAGGGATGCATGTGAAGAAGCCTTATTCTTGTGCTAAGCCAAGTTATTTACTCTTGTTGGTTCATTTTGGAAATTCCTGGTCACCTGTCAGTGTGGATTAAAGCTACCTGAACTTCCCATATACAGACTTGTTCTTTAGGTAACCTTAGTGCAAAAGTCCCAAAGTGCAGATGTGATTAAGTTCTTGCTGCAGGATGCATAAGTGTTTGTGATCTGTGTGTAGAGGATGCCCTTTTTAATGGTGACCTGCTGAAGCTGTCTTGCAGGGCTCTCTAACCACCGTCTCTTCTGCCCAAAGCCAGTGCATTTTGCTATTCCTAATTTGTTGGCAGCCTTTGTCCCTCTCCAGCCGATTTTCCTCTTTGTGGTTCTGAGCAGGACAAGGTAAAAATTTTGGTCTGCAGGTATTTAAATATTGCCAAATAAGCATGACCTGCCATAGTGCCTGAGGAAATTTATTCAGAGCATGTGAGTGTCAGAAAACCCGCCGTCTAAAAACTGTGCCTTTCTGGCACAGCCTATGTAAGGACACACCATTGGCAGAATAGCACCTTGGGTCTACTTTAAAAAACCAGACTCAGAATGCAGTTGGCATCTTGTATCAGCTCTGTCATAATGATCTTAGGTTCATGCATCTGAGTTTTCTAGAGGTTTCGGTTTCTAATGTATGATTTGGCAAAAAGGTCCTAAACTTGTACCTTTTAGCAGGCTGGAGACCAAAACAGAGACTCATGGTGATGGGTTTCACATGGAAAGAAGCACTGCACCAATGACTTAACCCCTTCCCTGGGTACCCACCGTGGGGGAATCTCTTACAGGGGGGATGATCACATCTTATGAAAGGGCCCTCTGGAGCTTTATCCTGGTCACTTTCCAACCACGGACTGGCGGCTGATCTGTCACATAGTAAGTTGGGGGGAGGATTGATATTGCAGGAGAGTCACATTTTGTCCCCATGAATAACACTTATTTTACTTATGCACGAGCTACTCTGGATGTTCCTGTCACAAGCCTTGCTCACTCCTTTCTCCCCCTTTAGCAGAGCCTAATTCTGGAGACCTCTAACTGCCCACCTCAACAAATCCTTCCCAGTCCGGTTGCCAGGGACAGCGCTGACAGCACATACTTCCAGGCTGTTCCCTACTCGCTTCGTACCAAGCAAAAGGAGTGACATACCTAA
>JAQZBX010018807.1:0-34315 GCA_029593785.1 Cabassous unicinctus | reverse complement strand
AACCATTGACTGAGGAGAACAATAAGTCTGTTAAATTCTAAGCTACAGTGCTAATAGCTCTGATGTAAATGCCTGACTGACTTAAGCCTATTATAAAGTAGATTTCCTTAAATCTCTAATGTGAGGTAAAAACTACTGCTTTAAAAATAGTTTAGGATTTTAATGACCTTTTAGATAGTAAACGTTAAAATGTAACAATAGGTTAGTGCTACAATTAGGTATGCTAGTTTACCATAAGTCTAGTTTATCTAACCTTAACATCAGAATAGGAACTTCTAAGCCATCAGTTAAAAGTTAACATCCTGGGACTAAAAGTGCTTATCTAAAGTCTGTATTATGCCTACAACCTTGCTTAGCTATAGAAAAAATGCTTACGTAAACTTTACATAACTAAAGAAGGAATGCTTACAAGCCTGCCCAAAGAATAGTATATAAAAACTGAGCTATCCTACATTGAAGTAGAATAGAATAAGAAGAATAAAAAGATATACGTGGATTCTCACTCAACTGGTGTACGACTCATCTTTTCTCGCCAACGCCCTTAACCACCTTCAGTCTTGCTCCCTCGTGCCTCGGCTGGACCGCGGCAAGAGCAGGCTAGACCTTTATTGGGAAAATTCAAACTTTACCAGAAGCTGGAAGAGCTCACAAATCCTCACTATTAGTGAAACATTGTAGGAGGAGAGAGTGGGGGAGGTTTTGCTAGTTATTCTTTCTTCTTGGGATTAGAAATGAGTAGTGGGTTAGGTCAATGCCCAAAAGAGGAGTTGGAGGGAGTCCAGTTATCCCTCTGAGGTTGGGTGACACCCAGATGAGGTCCTGGGAGGACCAAGACAGGCAGGTGCCCCACCTCATTAGAGTGCTTCCACAGTCAACCCAGGGCTTGGGGGTGGAGCCACAACCTTACACTGCCTCTGGGATGATAATGTTGGTCAAAAACAAAAGCCCTGGGATCACCTGGTAACAACCCTTCAACGCCTTGTAGACCACAGTATGGGACGCGATCAGAAATGAACAAGGGAAATTCTGTTTCCAGATTTGGCAAGTAATTCATGCCAAACCCTCTTACTATCTAGCTCAACTAGATAATAGATAAAAGATATTTTAAAATACTGCTTGAAAGGACCAAAGAGATAAAAGAACTACAACAACCACAATAACAACAACTAATGATGATTTTCCAAACCAGAATCCTGGGGAGGACAGAGACATAGGGAAGAAAGCCAGGCATTTGGGGATATTTTATCCTTTAGGGGAATGTGTTGATTATTGAGAAGAGAGACAGGCCAAGAAGCTAACTAGCCCTGTTGAAAGAGATTAGTGTAGAGATGCCAGATAAATGTAAGACGTCCAGGTGTATCTGAATTTTAGATAAACAATGAATAATTTTTCCGTGTTAGTATGTCCCATGTGATACTTTGTTTAAGGTGGGTGAAGGAAAAAGCTAACATCCCACAGAAACCCAGAACATCTGGATGGCATAATATAAATCAAAACAATAACATGTTGGTATGCTAATTGATATGTAAGGTTTTAATCTGTGTTAGACCAATACCTTGATATTAATAATTTATTACAACAACCGCATGTTTTGTTCTTCTTTACTAGTGTGAATGGAAAGACACATTTGCAAAACTTGCAAACAGAGTGGCTCATCTGGCAGAAAAAGGAGGAAAAATTGTTAGGGTAAAAGTTTAAGTGTGCTGCTTTTTCCTGTCTTCCATTCCCTACCATGCAAACACACACACACACACACACACACACACACACACACAATGCAATGAGGAGAGAAAGAAAACCAGATTTCCTCTTGTCATTTAGAATGATCTAAGTGTAGGGAAACATGTATAATTCTACAAGTGAAGTATCCAGTACCAGAAGGTGTGAAAGAGCAGAAAAAATGGCTGTGTGGCATATAGAAACAGGAGAAGGAGGAGATAGGAGTTTCCTCTGATTTTTTTCTGGAATGGAAGAGAGCCAAATGTTCCTTTATCCCTGAGTTTGATTTAGAAGCAGCCAAGAGAAAGGGCCAAGAAATAGTAGAAGTGTAGATACAGGAGAGTCACAACCTCATAGCAGCTGTGAGGAAAGGTTAACCCAAAGCAAGGATAGTCAGGGTATGTGGTGGAAATCTCTGAGGAGCTCTATTCCAGGAAACACCAACTGGGCTGGAAGCTGAGGAATCTTGAGGAAGGGTGGGCACAGAATGGAGGGGCATATCTGCAGAGTCCTCTTGCCCAACATTGGCCAAGTGTAAAGAAGTCTATTCTTTCTCACTAACCCTATTAAACATCAGGTTTGCAAGCCCATAAGAATATAAAACAAATCAGAGATCAAGCAAAGGTAGAGAAAAAACCTGGGAATAAATATTAAACTAGGATGTGACTGAATTATAAACTTGAATTGATCAAGAAATCCATGCATTGGAATGAGAGAAATCCTGAAATCTAGCCTAATAAAATACTCACATTAGGTAGGCTTGGGTTTCAGAGCCAGGTATCAATCGATGTATGAAAACAAAGAAAATTCACTTTCTAATATATATTTAGGATTTTGACCATGAATTTTATTGTTCTCATATTAGCATATGTTTAGAAAGAAAATCTGAGGGAAAATCATGCCAAATTGCAAATGGTCATTTGGGGCTAGCATGGGGTAGAGTGGGATGGGGATGTGGGAATACAGCAATTTTCCCTTAGTATATTATATATTTCTGAAATGTTTGAATTTTGTACAATAAGAATAATTTATTTTATCATGAGAAATAAATCCTCCCAAACACAATAGAGGTTAACATTAACAAAAGAAAGTAGCCTGAGCACACACTGTTATGGCCTTCCTGTCCCTTTCAACCCTTTACTAGGGCACTGAACCAGTAGACTAAGTCTAATCTGGCACTGAGAAACTTGGAAGAGATCCCAAACATTACATGAGACCCAGGTCCACTGATGAGAAGATCAAGTTCAGGGCTCTGCTGTTGTCAGTGCTAAGAGGACAGAGGACCCAGGGGTTTTCAGGTAGCTCTGCCTGTCTCTCAAAGCCTCTGGTGAGAATGACTGGCTCATGACTAACTTAGGTGGAGTGCCTCAGCTAACACAGGAGAAGAACTGGCCTGCCCTCTTGATGCATGCACCCTTAGAAGGAACACCTTTCCTCTGACACCAGCTATATGAGGGAAATGATCCAGTAGGATAGAACTGCTTCTTTTGCATAAAGCTGGGAGAGGATGGTTCTCTATAATGGAGAAGCCTACCCCGCTACTCTTCAGTAGAGCAGAATTGATTTAGCCCTTTCACCTCCCATCTTCCTCTGAAGAAAATTGTGTATCTTTCACTAACTGTCAATCCACCTGCTGCTAAAGACCTGGGTTAAATCCAGGTGGAGCATACTCTCACTTTCTAACAGGAGCAGGCAAAGAAGGTTCAGGAAAGAGACCAATCTGAAAACCTGAAACAGATGGTTTCAGTCAGAGAAGTTGCTCCATTAAAAGTGAAAAAAAAAAAAGGACTCAATACTGCCAAAAACTAAGTTTGTGATCAGAAGATTAAATAAAGGAACTTTCTTTCAACGCAAAGGAGAAATACTAAGAAATGTAAATCATTACCGAAAAGATGAGAGACATAGAGGACAATCATAGGAAAAATAATATGCAAATAATCAGCATTCCAGCAGGAGAAAAAGGAGCAGATGGGAGTGGAATCAATAATCAAAGCACTAAACTTCAGCTCCCTGATCTAAAAAAAAAAAGATCAAAAGGGCTTACCAAGTGCTGGGCAGAAATGATGAAAAAGACATATCTAGACATATCTTTGTGAAATTTCTGGTTTCTGTGGATAGAGAAAAACATATCAAATATTTTCTGACAGCTAGAACAGTTCACATATGATAGAAAAGGAATCAATTTGACTTTAATTTCTTATATGCCACAATAGAAGCTGGTGGAATAATGTTTATAAACACTTGAGGGAGAAAGTACTGTGGTACAAAAATTCTCTTATCCAAAAAGTTATCATTTATATGATGACAAAGAAGGAAATATTTTGGCTATGTAGTAAATGAATGTGTACTACTCATGTTTCCATTCAAATTACTTAAGGTTATACTCCAGTATAAATAATAGTAAAATTGAGTAGATCTAAAAGAAGAGGAAAGTAAAGAATATAATAAACAGTGGTGAGCAATGAATCTAGGAAAATACGTAAGTAGCACTAGGTGGGTGAGGATAAAATGATTTTGAATTGTATTATTAGTGTTAAATAAAGACACTAAGAAGAGAAGAGACATACTCTAAGGAAAAACTGAACTATAATATAAAATCATATTTATAAATTAGTGCAGAATGATAAGATTTGGAAATGGTGAGAGAATGTGAAAGATTAAAATATTCTTAAGGTCCTGTCTTTGTGGGGAATGGTCAAAGTACTGAAGTGCTGTTGATTTTGGTAAAATAGCAGAGAAATATGGGCTTAAATATGACTATTAAAATAGAAAGGTGATGAATTAGCAAAAACAGAGATATATGATTTCCAAATTATTAGTGTATATAGGAAGCATATTTGAAATATAAAGCAAAGTAAACAGAACACAAAGACAATTTGTTCAAGCCAGTGAAAGCAGAAAACCTAAGAAAAGGAAATAGTATAATGAAGAATCAACACAAAAACAGATGGGAATCTATTACCATAGATGGGAAACTTCACTTTTTACAATGAATGTAAATAGATTGAATTTTCCAATTAAAAGACAAAATCCAGTGATATGTTTTTTTTTTACAGGAACTGTAACTGAAATAAAAAGACACAAGGGTTAAAAATCAAAGGAAAGGGCAAATGTTTATCTACTAAATGCAAACACAAGGGGTGGTTTAATATCAGAAATAGGAGAATTCATGACAAAAAACAAAAATATTAAATGCACCAGAGAGAAATCATGTGGTGATAATTTTTTAAACTTTTTATTTTAAAATAGATTCAAACTTACAGGAAATTATAAAAATAATACAATCCCCCACGCAGAGAACTCCAACATACTTCTACCTATCCCCCACCCACCAGATGCCCAGATGCACCAATTTTAACTTTTTGCCACATTTGTCATATCATTCTATCAACCTATCTTCCTCCCTTCCTCCCTTCCTCCCTTCCTCCCTTCCTCCCTCCCTACCCCCTCTCTTTCTTTCTTTCATCTCTATGTTCTGTCTATCATCTCTCTATCATCTATCTATCTATCTACTTTCTGAGTGTAAGTTATACACATCATGCTTCTTGAACACTTAATACTACCATGTACATTTCCTAAGAACAAGGACACTCACCCATGTAACCACCATAAGGGCAGTTATCAAGTTCAAGTAATTTAACATTAATATAAAGCTTATAGTTCATATTCTAATTTTTCATATATCCCAATAATGTCCCTTTGAGCCTTGTCTCCTCCCTTGCTAGACTCCTACCAGGATAATATTTTGTCTTTAATTGTCATTATCTCTTTAATTGCTATTTCTTTTTAAAATTAATTGTGGGGATATATATACAATAGAAACTTTCCTATCTCAAACACACCCAGGCATACCATTCAATGGGATTAATCAGATTCACAACATTGCAGTACCCTAGCCTCCTTCTATTTCTAAAACCTTCCCATCTCCCAAACAGAAACCCTATTCCCAATAAGCATTAACTTCCCATTATCCCTGTCTCCCACCCCCTGGCAACCTGTATTTTAATTTCTGTCTCTATACTCTTGCATATAATCTGATATTTTTTTTTGTAGTTACCATGGGGCTTAAATTTAACATCAAAAATCTCTAAAAGTCTGGTTTATTTTGATACCAACTTAGTTTCAATAGTATATACAAATTGTGCTCCTATATCCCTCCATCCCCCCCACCTTTACATAGTTCTTGTCAAATTACATGTTTATATATTGTGAATCACAAACCACTGGTTTATTATTAAATCTTAAACATTTGCCTTTTGGATCCTGTAGGAAGTAAAAAGTGGGTTTACAAACCCAAAACACAATAGTACTGACATTTTTATTTATGTATGTCATTACCTTCACTGGAGATCAGTATTTCTTCATACAGCTTTGATCTGTTGTCTATTGTCCTTTCCATTCAACCTGCAGAACTCTCTTTGGCATCTCTTGTAGGGCTGGTCTAGTGGACAAATTCCCTCAGCTTTTGTTTATCTGGGAATGTCTTAATCTCTCCCTCATTTTTGAAAGGCAGTTTTGCCAGAGATAGATTTCTTGGGTGGTAATTTTTGCTTTCAACACTTTAAATATGTCATCCCACCGTCTTCTTGCTTCCATAGTTTCAGATGAGAAACTGACACTTAATCTTATTGAGGCATATTTGTATGTGACGTTTTGCTTCTCTCTTATGGCTTTCAGAATTCTCTCTTTATCTTTGGCATTTGATAGTCTGATTATAATAGGCCATGGTCTGGTTCTATTTGGGTTTATCCTGTTTGGAGTTGGTTGAGCATTTTAGATGTGAATATTCATGTCTGTCATTAAATTTGGGAACTTTTCAGCCATTATTTCCTTGAATATTCTCCCTTCCTCCCTCCCTCCCTCCCTCCCTCCCTTCCTTTCTTCCTTTCTTCCTTCCTTCCCTCTTTCTTTCTCTCTCTCTCTCCTTCTAGGACTCCCACAAATGCATATCTTGGTATGCTTGATGGTATCCCAAAGGTTCCTCAGGCTCCATTCTTTTCTTCATTCTTTCTTCTTTGTGCTCCTCAGACTGAATGGTTTCAGTTGTCTTATCTTCATGCTCATTGGTTCTTTCTTCTGCCAGCTCCAATCTGCTTTCAACCCCTCTAGGAAATTTTTAATTTTTATTTCTGTGGTCTTCAGGATTGTTTGCTTCCTTTTCATAATTTCCATCTCTATTGACTTTCTCTTTGTGTTTATCTAATGTTTACCTGGTTTCCTTTAGTTCTTTGTCCATATTTTCCTTTAGCTCTCTAAGCATATTTAGGACCATATTTTAAAAATATTTATCTGGTATGTCCCAGGTTTGATTTTCTTTCACTGATGATTTCTAAAGCTTTAATCTTCTCCTTTGCCTGGGCTATCATTTTTTATTTCTTTGTATGTTTTGTAATCTTTTATTAAAAGCTGGGCCTTTTGATATTTTAATGTGTTATTGCTAAAATTTATACACTGCAGCATCTGTTCCTTAAGCTTGTATCTAGCTACTGTTATAACTGAGCTTTCTTGAAGCTAACCAAAAAAAAAGAGAGAGAGAGAAAAAAAAACAAAGAAAACACCTTTCCCAGTGATCCTTTTGCAGATCACCTGTGCAAATGCTCTCCTTCAGGGCTTATCCATACAATGTGCTATATGAAAATAGCTTTAGGGCAAAGCATAGTGGCCTCTCTGTTCCTTTCTGTGCATGTATCTTGTCTGGGGCATGCTCATGTGACCCTAGGAAGTCCTCTCTTTCCTAGGAAACAGTTTCCTCATGGTCCCTGGCATTGCACATTATATTCTATAGCCAGCAATCCCTTGGCCCAGGCAGCATGACTTGACTGCTTTCCCATAGTGTTCTGTAGGAGAGCTCTCTGAGCTGTCTTCTATACTCAGGGCAAGGTCTGGGATAGTGAATCTCTCAAGCCACCACCATACAGATTGGGCCAGACATATATGCTCCCAGGATGAGCACCAGGGTCATTTTGCTCCTTCTGGAACTGAGTTAACTCTTCTCTGCTGATGGAGCTCTGAGGTTTCTTACTATGTTCATCAACAATCTGTGATAATGAGGCTGGTGTGTAGAGAAAAGCAGAAACAAGAAGTGGTGGGCAAGAATCTTGGCAATGTTTTTGGATGCCTGAGCCTACTGCTTAACACAAAATTGAAATATGATTTTTGGTCATTTGCAACATAACAAGGCATAAGTAATGGAATCTCCTACATAGTTTTATTTTTCTTGAGATGAGTTTTGCAGACAACAGTTGCTTTCCCTGAAAGATTTAGTAATAGATTGCCCAGCAGCCCTGAATTTGTGGTAGTGATGGTGTTTAAAAGGGTAGGTGCTATTTGGAGGCAAATTATCCATAGGTTGGCGAGAGGAGGATCTACAATCAAGGACAAGTAAATACTGAGTCCATGCTATTCAGTTTCATCAGCCACGAGACGGAAGTTCTTCTTCCTCCCTCCCTTCTGTGACCCCCAGACCTCCAGTTCTCATTGTTCCTCTCCTTCTTGATTGGTACTCCACCAGCTGTCCCATTCTTATCTGGATTTTGAAGCCTTAAGGATCTGTTTAACTATGAGCAAGCTGCCTCACTTTATCCAAGCTCAAGTTCCCTAATTTATAAAGTGGAATCATTTCTATACTCTTTTTTAACCAAAAAAAATATAAATCTGTGGATTATGAGATCATGAAGAGTGAAAAGTATGATTTGGAAGAAGTACTTCTCTAAAAATGGGTACATTTCCTAAAATACTGGGTCTTACTTTAGATCTTAAAATAAAGTAGGAATGTGGATTAGTGAGTCAGGGCAACTTGGGATTTTGAAAGGATAACAAAAGGTCAGGAACAGCAAGGAAATACATGTGGTTGCAGTGAATATGGGCCAGAGTTGTGAGAGATTGAAGATTACAGAAGACTTCTCTACTCCCATATGGTCCAGCAAGCCAAATAGGTTCTGTAATACAAAGGAAAAAAATTACACATAAATAAAATATTCTTCTTATGCAGAAGATCCCAATTACCCAACACTCAGAATCTGAATCTCTCAATGTGATAAACTACCCAATTACATAAACTCCCAGTTATCCAGATACATTTATATTTTGTGACAGTATTTGAACAATTTGGAACAAAACAGAAAAATAACAATTTTTTGTGTGTGACAGTACTTAGACAGTTTAAGGGATAACAGAAAAAATTATAACCTCTTTCATTCATCAATAACTGTTGGGCACAAACCAGAGATAAACCATAAAGAAACTTTGAGAAGGTGAAAGTTTATAAAAGAAAAGAGGAAATCTATGAAACAACTATAAAGAATAATAGAAGAGGCTTAAGTGAAATAGTGTAAAAAATATTATAAATTGAAAGGTAATGGACTTTTTTATTTTTTACCATCATTTTAGAATTATTTGAAAATGAGTCTTATATTTATTATTTGAGTCACATGTTTTCTACCTGATTAAAATGCACTAAAACTTACATATCTTTTTTTCCTCCAATACAGAATATGTGGTGCATTTTCAGATATGGTCACTGAAGATTCAGCCCTGTATAGGTGAAAGAAATCCTGGAGAATCCATGAGCATTGAGACAATGTGAGTTTCTTTAAAAATTAAAAGATATAATGTGTGGCAGGTAGACTATTATTTTGTTCAGAGATTAGGGTAGGTTGCAATGTGCTTAGGGAAGCTGGGCTTCTTCTCAAACTCCACGGACTGAGTCAGCATTAGAATAAACAAGACAGGCTATTCTACTTTGCCAATGATTGATTTTTGGAGGGAGAAGGGACTGCTACACATTTCTGATCCATGAATTAGAAAAGGATGCTTGCTGGGAATTCCGGGAAAGATTTTTCTTCCCATTAAAAAGAAAGGCATGTAGGAAGAGACATCCTCCCATTTCCTTTCTGTCTCTTGATGTTGTTGTATGAAGAAATGATGTTTGGCAACATGGAAGCCTTGTTATGATCATGAGGGAAGACCAGAAAATTTCAAAGAATATGACCCAGAACTCTGACACTGGAGAGTTCACAATTTAACTAACCATAGAGACATCTAATTCCAGTCTTTTTTATTTGAAATGATTAATCCATCTTGTCTAAGGTATCCATATTATCTGATACAAAATGAGCAAAAGAGTGCATGATATGAAATCAAACACTTCTGAGTTGGATTCTTAGCTTCATCAAATATCTGTATTAACTTTCAATTGAGTCCAAACCTCAGCTTCCTCATCTCTAAAATTAGGATAATGGAACCCAATTCACTGAATTATGAAAATAATTAAATGACATACTGTGTATTAACACAGTGCTGGCCACAAAGTGAACACAATGGATGTTATCCATTTTATGATTTCACTTTTGCTACTCCTAAGTTCATGATTGTAACATACTCCTAAGTTCATGATTGTAACATACATATAGCTCTGTGACAGCTATATCAAAATAAGTTAAAGAAAATCAGGCACTCTTCAGCCTTGCTTGCCCCTGATCAGCACTATTCCACTTACAGAAATGGTACAGAAAAGGTAGAAGAAAAAAAAGGTCTCAGAGACCACTATTCATTGGAGAGGATGAGCAGAGCCTGAAGACTGGCACTGTGGGGAAATATGCATGTTGGGAAGAGTTACATTGCCTGGCATGTAAATA
The DNA here is from genome assembly GCA_029593785.1 of Cabassous unicinctus. NCBI lineage: Eukaryota > Metazoa > Chordata > Mammalia > Cingulata > Chlamyphoridae > Cabassous > Cabassous unicinctus. Next base: position 23,960 of record JAQZBX010018807.1, on the reverse strand, counting down.
TTTGCTGGTACAATTATTGTCTTCACATCTTAATGAGTAGTGCCAATTACCCAGCTCATCTTGCTAGAAAGGCAAGAATTATCATTTAAATCCTTCCTCCTCCATACATTCTCTATTTTTCAAAATAGAATGAAAGCTCCATGAGGACTAATTTTTACCATTTTAGCCCTGCACTTCATACAAAGTAGGTATTAAATGAAAATATGTGGAATGAATGAATTTGTGCAATGAATTTTATTACGCCCCTCTAGATATCCCTCTAATCTGTCCCTTCCTTTATATCTTCATTGCCACTCTTTTAATTCAGAACCTCCTCATTTCTTAACCAGAATTCTCATGACAATTATCACCTAGCAGAGCATTTCTGGAAACTGGCTGCATATTAAAATACTCTGAGGGCCTTTAAAATGCATATTCTTGCCTTCTATGAAATGCATAGAATCAGCATCTCTGAAGTGGTAGTACTGAAAAAGATGGAATCTATATTTTTCAAAAGTGTCTCAGTTAGGTAATGCTAGGTTTTGGAACTACTTGATCTACATAGGTATTAGTCAGCCAAAGGGGTGCTGATGCAAAGTACTAGAAATCTGTTGGCTTTTATAAAGGGTATTTATTTGGGGTAAAAGCTTACAGGTACATGGCCCTAAAGAGTCCAACTCAAAATCAGTTGCCACGTGTTGAAGCAAGAGGGTTTCCGATCTCTATGAGGGTTCAGCCTTCTCTCTCAGTTACAGCCTGGCATAGGGCTTGTCTCTCTTCCGGAGGCCACAGGATCAAAGTTCTATCCTCTTCACTGTCACAACAAAGTTCTCTCCTCTGGCATCTCTGGAGCTCTCTCTTCCCGTGTATCTTCTTCTGTGTCTTCTTGAGTGAGTGCCCTTTTATATAGCCAACTAAGGGGGTGGGGACTTAACCCGAGTTATACCCTACTGATGTAGTCAAATCAAAGACCTAATCTTAACATCATTTAATCATAGACATCTTAGCTTAATCTAATACAATCAAAGGGTATCACTCCCAGAGGAACAGACCAGTTTACAAACATAGTCCTTATCTTTTGGGGGGTTCATAAATAATCTCAAACTGCCACAACATTAAAAAGGCCAAATTCCTTACCCTTTTATGAAAACCTTTTTTCACTCACTTGCTTGTTTCTATTGGCCACCACTCTCCATACAGCCATACAAAACAACTGCTCTATTCCCTAGTGCCCCATTCTCTCATGGATGTACTCTCTACCTGGTGTACTTTTAGTCTCTGGAAGAAGAATCATTTTTTGTTGTTTTATTGAAAGCCATAGGTTTAAAATGCTTTTACTTCTCAGAGCTCCATGTGCTGCCCTTAGGATTCCCCACAAAATCCCAGTTTCTGGTGTTAAACTCTTGGCTCGTTGGTGGAGATGAATGTGGTGGAGGAGGAAACACCTGAACCAAATGAACACATGGACTTTTTAGTTTCAAGTGAAATATAATTCACATACATAAAATTCACCCATTTAAAGTATTCCATTCAGTAATTTTTGGTATATTTACAAGGTTGTGTAACCATCACCACTATCTAATTCCAGAATATTTTCATACCCAAGTTAAATACCTTACAAATTAGCAGTAACTCCCCATTTCCTACTTCCCCCCAACCCATGGCAATCATTAATCTACTTTGCATCTCTTTGGATTTTTTTCTGTTCTAGACATTTCACAACAATATCATATGATTTGTGGTCTTTAGTGATTGACTTCTTCTACTTAGCATAAGGTTGTCAAGCATAGTCCATGTTATAGTATGTATCAGTACCAATCCTTTTTATTGTTAAGTAATATTCCATTGTATGGACATTCCACATTTTTAAATCCATTTATCAGTTGATGGGCGTTTGGGCTATCTCCACCTTTTGGCTATTATGAATAATGCCTCTCTGAACACTTTATCTGAGTCTCTGTGAGGTTATGTGTTTTCAATTCTCTTGAATATACCTAGGAGTGGAAATGCTGGTTCATATGGCAAATCTATATTTAACTTTCTAAGAGGCTGACAATTTTTTCCCAAAGCAGATGTGCCATGACATTCCCATAATAATGCATGAGGGATCCAATTTATCCTTATCCTCTCCCACTCTTGTTATTGTCTGCCTTTTTAATTATAGCCATCCTAGCAGATATGAAATGGTATCTTATTGAAGTTTTGATTTTCATTTCCCTAATGAGTAATGATGTTGAGTATTTTTTCATGGGCTTATTGGCCATTTGTATATCTTCTTTGGAGAAATGTTTTTTTTTTTAAAGTAGGGTCTTTCCAGTTTCTGTTTTATGTATTGTAAAAATTTTAATTGTATCATAGTTTTTCCTTTAACGTCATCTTATAAGAACATTTTTTTTTTTATTAGAGAAGTTGTGGGTTTACAGACTAGTCATGCATAAAATATAGGATTCCCATACACCACCCCACCACCAACACCTTCCATTGGTGTGGAACATTTGTTACAATTGATGACGGTTCTCTTTGGGATTGAACCCAGGACCTCATACATGAGAAGCAGGTGCTCAACCACTGAGCTACATCTGCTCCCCTGTACTAATTTGTTACCTTTGTTACAATTGATGAAAAAGTACTAAAATAATACTATTATCCATTGTACATAGTTTACAATAGGTGTATTTTTCCATATACCATCCTAATATTAACACCATGTGTTAGTGTCATTCATTTGTTATAATTTAGAAAGAAAATTCTTATATTTACATTACTTGCATTATTAACTATAGTCTATCATCTACATTAGGGTTCACTGTACTATACAGTCCTATGCTTCATAAATTAATTATTATTCTGGTAAAATATATGACCTAAAGTTTCCCCTTTTAACCACATTCACCTATATAATTCATTGCTGCTAATTAACCTTATAATAATGTGCTGCCATCACCAAAATCCATTTTCAAACTTTTACAATCAACCTATATTGAAATTCCGTACAAACTAAGCAACAACTGCTTGTTCTGTAACCCCAATATATCCCATTAACCTATATTCTAGATTCTAACTCTATGAATTTGCTTATTATAATTAGTTCATATCAGTGAGATTATAGAATATTTGTCTTTTGTGCCTGGCTTTTTTCACTCAGCATAATATCCTCAAGGTTCATCCATGTTGTAGCATGTATCAGGACTTCATTCCGTTTTACAACTGAATAATATTCCATTGTATGTGTATACCACATTTTGTTTATCCATTCATTGTTTGACAGACACTTGGGTTTCTTCTATCTTTTGGCAATTGTAAATAATGCTGCTATGAACATAGGTTTGAGTCCCTGCTTTCAATTCTTCTGGGTATATACCTAGTAGCAGAATTACAGGTTAATTACACTTAGCTTTCTGAGGAACTGCCAGATTATCCTCCACAGCAGCCACACCATTTTACATTCCCATCAGCAATGATTGAGTATTCCTATTTCTTCACATCCTCTCCGAAACTTGTAGTTTTCTGTTTTGTTTATATTAGCCATTCGAGAGGTATGAAATTTTATTTATTGTGATTTTGATTTGCATTTCCCTAAAAGCTAGTGATGTTGAGCATCTTTTCATGTGCTTTTAGCCATTTGTATATCCTCTTTGGAGAAATGTCTATTCAAGTCTTTTGCCCATTTTTAATTGGCTTGTTTGTCTTTTAATTTTTGAGTTATAGGACTTCTTTGTACATTCTGGATATTAAACCCTTATAACATCTATGGTTTCCAAATATTTTCTCCCATTGAGTAGGTTGTCTTTTCTCTTTCATGACAAAGTCTTTTAATGTACAAAAGTTTTTAATTTTGAGAAGGTTCCATTTATCTATTTTTCCTTTCATAGTTTGTGCTCTGGGTGTAAAGACCAAGTAACCATTGCCCAACACAAGATCCCAAAGACTCTCCTGTACATTTTCTTCTAGGAGTTTTATAGTCCTGGTTAGGTCTTTCATCCATTTGGGTTAATTTTTTTAATACGGCATGAGATAGGGGTTCTCTTTCATTCTTTTGCATATGGATATCAAATTCTCCCAGCACCATTTGTTGAAGAGACTATTCTTTCCCAATCGTGTGGACTTGGCAGCTTTGTAAAAAATCAATAGGCCACAAAAGTGAGGGTCTATTTTTGAACTCTCAATTTGATTCCATTTGTCAATATGTCTACCTTTGTGGCAATACCATAATGTTTTGACTACTGTAGTGTATTAATATGCCTTAAAGTCAGGAAGTATGAGTCCTCCAACTTCATTCTTTTTTTCAAGATTTTTTTTTTTTGCTATTTGAGGCCCTTTACCTTTCCGAATAAATTTGATAATTGGCTTTTCCATTTCTGCAAAGAAGGTTTTCAGGATTTTTAGGGGGATTGTGTTGAATCTGTAAATCATTTTGGGTAGAATTGACACCTTAATGCTATTTAGTCTTCCAATCCATGAACATAGAATGTCCTTCCATTTAATTAGATCCTCTTTGATTTCTTTTAGCAATGTTTTATAGTTTTCTGTGTACAAGTCCTTTACATCCTTGGTTAAATTTATTACCGGATATTCGATGTTTTTAGTTGTTATTGGAAATGGATTTTTTCCTTGATTTCCTCTTCAGATTGCTACTGTTTTTTTTGCATGTTGATCTTGCATCCTGCCACTTTGCTGAATTCATTTAGTAGTTCTAGGAGCTTTGTTGTAGATTTTTTGGAACTTTCTATCTATAGGATCATGTCATCTGCAAAAAGTGAAAGTTTTACTTCTTCCTTTCTGATTTGGATGCCTTTACTTCTTTTTCTTATCTAACTGCTCTGGCTAGAAATTCCAGTATGACATTGAATAACAGTGGTAATAGTGGTCATACTTGTCTTGTTTCTGATTTTAGAGGGAAAGATTTCACTCTTTCACCATCGAGTATAATGTTAGCTGTGGGTTTTTCATAGATGCCCTTTATCATGTTGAGGAAATTTCCTTCTATTCCTAGTTTTCTAAGAGTTTTAATCAAGAGATAGTGCTAGATTTTGTCAAATTTTCTGCATCAATGGAGTTGGTCATGTTGTTTTCCCCCTTCATTTTGTTAATTTGGTGTATTAAATTAATTGATTTTCTTGTTTTGACCCTCCCTTGCATACCTGGGATAAAACCCATTTGATCATTGTGATGGTTAGGCTAGTAAGTCAAATTGGCCAGGTAATGGTACCGGTTGTATGGTCAAGCAAGCACGGGACTAATTGAAATACAAGGGCATTTCACGGACTTTATTAATCAGTGAGTTGATTGTATGGATAGCTGGTTATATCTACAATAAACTGAGGAGATTGCCATCCACAATGAGTGACATCACATCCAATCAGTCGAAGGCCTTAAAAGGAGAAGTGATTTCAGCATTCAGAGAGAGAATTCCCATCTCTACTTTGGACAACCAGTGTCTCCTGGGGAACTCATCAACGACCTTCATGGGAGCCCCTGGTTTTCAGCCTGTGCTATGGAATTTAGACTTGTGCATCCCCATGGTTGTGTGAGATGATTTTAACAAATCTTACACTATTTACAGATATCTCCTGTTGGTTCTGTTTCCCTAGAGAACCCTAACTAATACAATCATGTTGTATAATTCTTTTAATATGCTGTTGGATTCAATTTGCAAGTATTTTGTTGATGTTTATTTATGTCTATATTCAGAAGAGAAATTAACCTGTAATTTTCTTTTCTTGCAGTATCGATCTGGTTTTGGTATTATGGTGTGTTAGGGAATGTTGTATCCTCTTCAATTTTTTGGAAGAGTTTGAGCAGGATTGGTGTTAATTCTTCTTGGAATGATTGGTAGAATTCTAGTCAGAAGCCATTTGGTTCTGTGCTTTTCTTTGTTGGAAGGTTTTTGATGAGGGATTCAGTCTTTTGTAATTGTTCTGTTGAGGTCTTCTATTTCTTGAAGAGTTTGTATACATTGTTCTTGTGTTTTGAGGAATTTGTCCATTTCATCTAGGTTTTCTAATTTGTTGGCATACAGTTAGTTGCTCATAATATACTCTTATGATCCTTTTTATTTCTGTGGGCTCTTTTCTGATTTTGTTTATTTGTGTCTTCTCTCATTTTTCTTTTTCAGGCTAGTCAAAGGTTTGTCAATTTTATCTTTTCAAAGCACCAACTTTTGGTTTTGTTAATTCTCTAATTGTGTTTTAATTCTCAATTTCATATTTTTTTGCTCTAATATTTGTTATTTGAGTCTTTCTGCTTACTTTGGGATTAGTTTGCTGTTCTTTTTCTAATTTTTCTATGTGGCAGTTGCTTTTAGTTCTTTCTTCTTTTTCTTCTTCTTCTTTTTTTTTTTTGGTTCTTCTGCCCCTTTTATTTGAACCTATAATTAGCACTTGTATTAGTCAGGGTTCTCTAGTTCTTTCTTCTTTTTTTAATGTAAGGATTTTGGGCTATAAGTTTCCCTTTCTACTCTGCCTTTCTGGCATCCCATGAGTTTTTGATATGTTGTATTCTTATTTTTATTTATCTCAAGATATTTACTGATTTCCCTTGCAATTTTTTTCTTAACCTACTGATGGTTTAAGACTGTGTTATTTTATGTCTATGTGTTTGTGGATTTTCCAGGTCTTTGCCTGTTGTTGATTTCTAGCTTCATTCCATTATGGTTTGAGGAGAGGCTTTGCATAATTTCCATCTTTTTAAATTTATTGAGACTTGTGTTGTGACCCAGCATGTGCTCTATCCTGGAGAATGATCCACGTGTACTTGAGAAGAATTTATATCCTGCCGTTTTGGAGTGCAATGTTCTGTATATGATTGTTAAGTCTAGTTCATTTATTATATTATTCAAGTTTTCTTTTTTTGTTGATCATCTGTCTATATATTCTACTTATTGATAAGAGTGGTGTATTGAAGTCTCCAACTCTTATTGTAGAGGCATGTATTTCTTCCTTTAGTTTTTCCAATGTTTGCCTCATGTATTTTGGGGCATCCTGTGTATTAGTCAGGGTTCTCTTGGGAAACAGAATCAACAGGAGATATCTGTCAATAATATGAGACTTTATAAGAGTCTCTCATATGACCATGGGGATGCACAAGTTCAGGTTCCACAGGCAGGCTGCAAACCAGGGGCTCCCATGAAAGTCTGATGAATGGTCCTTGATGAGTTTCTGGGAGAAGTTGGCTGTCCAACGACAAGCTGGAAAATTCTCTCTGAATGTTGAAATCACTTCCCCTTTTAAGGCATTCAACTGATTGGATAAAAGCATCACCCATTGATGATGCAATCTCCCTGATTGATGCAGATGTAATAAGCCATCCACGCAGTAAACTCACTGGTGATGGAAGTCCATAAATGCTCATGTATTACAATTAGCCCAGTGCTTGCTGGACCAAACACCTGGACACAATTACTTGGCCGAGTTGACACATTAGCCTAACCATCACACCCTGGTTAGGTGCTTAAATATTTATGACTGTTATTTCTTCCGGGTGGATTGCCCCTTTTATTAATATATAATGTCCTTCTTTGTCTCTTATAACAACTTTTGAATTAACATCTATTTTCTCTAATATTAGAATAGCTCTTTTTTGGTTACTATTTTGCATGGAATATCTTGGTTATCTTTGGTTACTATTTGCATGGAATATCTTTTTCTATCCTTTCATTTTCTACCTATTTGTGTCTTTAGGTCTAAGATCAATCTCTTTTAAGCAACATATAGTTTGATCATAATTTTTTGTTATCCATTCTGCCACTCTTTGTCTTTGATTGGGGAGTTTAATCTATTAGCATTCAGTGTTATTACTATAACAGCAATACTTACTTCAGCCATTTTGTCCTTTGGTTGTTATGTGTCATATCTTTTTTTCCATCTTTCTTTTCCTTTATTGCAACCTCATTTTCTGTATAGTTTATCTTTTGTGATGTATCTCATGGATCCCTTCCTCATTTTTCTCTCTGTATATCTTTAAAATACTTTTTTTGTGATTACCCTGAGGTTTATATTACCTCCACCAATAACCTATTAATTTGAAAAGATACCAACTTAGATTCAATAGCCTACATTTCTCTTCTACTATATCCCTCCTTTTCTCTTCTTTATGTTATTTTTGTCCCACTTTATATTTGCCATGTCTTTTATCAGGAAATATGCCTTTTTCTTATTCAATTGTGTTTTAGTTTGCCGAAGAGCTGCAGATACAAAGTATCAGAAATAGGTAGGCTTTTATAAAGGAGATCTATTTGGGGGTAAAAACTTACCATTCCACAGCTGCAAAAAAAAACAACAAATTAAGGTCCATAAAAGGTGCTTTCTCACCAAAGTCAGCTGCCACATGATGAAGCAAGATGGCTGCTGATCTCTACCCAAGTTTGAGCTCAACTGAGGGCAGTCAGGCATAGGGCTTGTCTCCTTCTAGGATCCTCTATCAATCTCAGCTGTTCAGCATTTTTCCTGAGTTCCACTGCAAGCTATTGGGTTTATGGTTCATCTCTCCTTGTGCCTCAGCTCTTTGAACCTCTTGGGGGCTTTTCTCAGCTATGGGTGAAACTGTTGTTTTTCCCCTCACATTGCAGGATCAGATATGATGACTTCCTTTAACTGTGTCTGTCTGTCTGTCTGCCTCTGTGTCTCCATTTTGATCAGACCCAGCAAGAAGGTGGAGACTCAACATGAATCACACCCCACTGATGTAGTCCAATCAAAAGCCCTAAAGTGATCTTATCAAATAATCTAATGAAAGGACTCACAACCAAATTTAATGCAATCAAAGAGTATCTCACCCACAGGAATAGATTAGTTTAAAAACAAAATCTTTCTCTTTTGGGGATTCATAAAATAATCTCAAACAGCCACAAATTGTTTTCTGACTCTTACAGGAATTAAAGATAGAGCTGTATATGGAGGATACAGTACTACTGGGTTTTGCAGTTACCCTTTTAGTTACCTTAACTGATGATCTTCATTTCTTCACACTACTCCATGTCACTCTCTTCTGTCTTTTCCTATCAACCTGCACAAGTCCATTTAGTAATTTTGTAGGTCAGGTTGTTGACAAACTCTTTCAGTTTCTGTTTGTCTGTGATATTTTAAACTCCTTGTCATTTTGAAGGACACTTTCCTGGATAAAGAAATTTGGGTGGAAGTTTTTCTCTTTCAGTACATTAAATATATCATGCCACTGCCTTCTTGCCTTCATGGTTTCTTATGAGAAATTAGCCCTTAGTCTTATTGAGGATCCCTTGTATGAGATGATACTCTTTTCTCTTGCTACTTTCAGAATTCTCTATCTTTGGCATTTGACATTTTGATTAGTATGTGTTTTAGAGTAGGTCTGTTAGGATTTATTCTGCTTGGAGTATGTTGTGCTCTTGGATTTGTATAGTTATGTCTTTAATAAGAGTTGGGGAATTTTTGGCCATTATTTTGTCAAATAATCTTTCTGCCTCTTGTGCCTACTCTTATCCTTCTGGGACACACATGATGCATATGTTTGTGTGTTCCTGCTGTCACTCACATCTCTGAGACATTGTTCAATTTTTTTTCTATTCTTTTCTCTATCTGTTCTTCTGACTATATGATTTCTATTGTCCTGTCTTCTAGTTCAATGATTCTTTCTTCTGCCTTTTCAAATCTGCTATTGTATGCCTCTAGTGTATGTTTAATCTCTGCTATTGTATCTTTCATCCTTATAATTTCTGTTCTGTTTCTTTTAATACTTTCAAATGCTTTTTATGCTCAAACATTACTTTTTAATATCTTTTATCTCTTTATGCATATTTTCATTCATCTCCTTAAATTGAGTTAGGTGATTTGTTTGAACTTCTTTGGTTAGTTGTTCCAAATTCTGTGTCCCTGAAATTTTAATTTGTTCCCTTGACTGAGTCATTTCTTCCTATTTTTTAGTATGGCTTGTAATTTTTTTTGCCAATGTCTAGGCATCTTATCATCTTGATGAGTTAACTCTAAAGGTAAGTTTCTCCTTCTTGTTTTGCTTATTTTTGTTATTGTTGATTGGCTTTGTGTTCAGGCTCTTTGACATTTGGGCCAAATTATCCTAGACCTTTAGAATAGCCCATGTTTAAATGATCCAATTTTGTCAGCTCTTCTTCATCTGATTCTTGCCCTGGTCATGTGGCATAATTTCCACATTTTCTTCTTTTTTTGTGTAATTGTTTTATAACCAGGAGAAAATTATCTTTCCTTCATTCCTTCTCTGGTGATCTTGATATGTTCTGTTTGTGTTTGTGCAGAATTTTTCTATGAGCTCTTATGATTTGTTTAAATTCTCTCCCATGGGGAAGCGGGTGTGGCTCAGTGGATAGAGCCCCCGTTTACCATATGGGAGGCCTGGGTTCGCGTCCCAAGGCCTCCTTGTGAGGGCACGCCGGCCTGAGCGGTGTGGTGGGCTGATGCAGCAACCTCACGGCAGGAAGCGGGTGTGGTGCAATGGATAGAGCCCCCGTTTACCATATGAGAGGCCCTGGGTTCACTTCCCGGCACATCCTTGTGAGGGCAGGCCAGCTCGCGCGGCGCCGTGGGCTGATGCGGCAAGACCTCACAGCAAGGGGGAGATAAGCAGACACAGAGAAGACACGCAGTGAATGGACACAGCAGCACAAGCAGCAAGGGGGGGATAAATAAAATAAAATAAATAAATCTTAAAAAAAAAAAATTCTCTCCCATGTTATTTCCCCTTCTCCTTACTGTTTTCAGTTTTGGGGCCCTCCTCTCTTACAACAGTTTAGTTTAACCACCTGCCCTTTTTGTTTTGGTTTATTCCCTGTTTGGGTATCCCAACCAGGGAGCCAGATGTGATCAATCCAGAAGGGTGAGTCAGTCCAGAAAAATCTGTTTTGTATTTAGCTTGTCCAGTCAATAGTAACTCAGTTGAATGAGCACAGCACTCTCCAACCACAGTTTTACTGCAGTCTCTCTTCCATTTTTCCTCTGGGTTCCCTTTTGTATGCAGCACTACTCAGTGGCTTATGTTCTGCCCTGTGTCTCTGTGGACTTGGGTCTCTGTGTCTGGATATGCATGGGGCTCTATCACCACTGTCCTCAGTGGGAGGTATGAGGGATCTTAGCTACTGGTTCTAAGCATCTCCCAAGTTGCACAGGACTGAGTGAGGGAGAGGGAGTGTATTGGCAGTTCTGAGGTAGAATTTCCTACCTGATATGTTTCTCTTTCTTCAGTTTAGCATTTCTGGAGTCCATCTCCAGTTCCTACCATCCTCCAGAGTTCTAAGCAAGTTCTAAGTAAGTTGTAAAAGTTATTTATGTACTTTAGATAGAAGTGCCTTATCAGATATACAATTTGCAAATATTATCTCCCATTCTCTGGATTGTGTTTTCACTTAATTGCTCGTGTTTTTGAACACAAAAGTTTCTTTTTAGAAATTTGATGAAGTTCTATTTATTTTTTTTCTTTTGCTGAATTGCTTATGCTTTTGGTTTCATATCAAAGAAACCATTTTCTAATCCTAGACCAGGAAGATCTATGCCTATATATTCCTCAAATATTTTAATAGTTTTACTTTTAGGTCTTTGTCTATTTTTTGTTTTTTTTTTGAGTTAATGTTTGTACATAGTATGAAGTAGGGGTCAAACTTAATTATTTGTGTGTGGATGCCCAGCATTACAGCACTATTTGTTAAAAAGAAACTTTTCCCATTGAATTGTCTTGGCACCCTTCTAGAAAATCAGTTGACCATAAATGTGAGAATTTATTTCTGGACTCTTCAATACTATTCTATTGGTGTATATGTTTACCCATTTACCTCTACCATACAATCTTGAATACTGTAAATTTGTAGTAAGTTATGAAACCATGAAGTAAGAGTCCTTCAAGTTTATTCTTCTTTCTTAAAGATTGTTTTGAGTACCCTGAGACTTTTGCATTTCCATATAAATTTTAGTTTCTGCAAGAAAGAAACTGGGATTTTTAAAGATTGTGCTGAAATTGTATATACATCTGAGGATTACTACCCTCATAAAAATATTAAGTCTAGAGAAGACTTAATAGAGAGGACCTTGTACTTCACAATTGCCTTGAGTTGGTCTTCTTGATAGGAGAGCTGAACTCTGAAGGAGAATGCCAGCCAATGCAGAACCAATTTGCAAAGGCTGTGAAACATTTTTTTTTTTTAATATGTTGCTTTGCTTGTTGTTTTTTTTAAGCTCAAGGGTCTCAGTGAAATTTCACTCATATCACTAACTGGATATGAACACAAGGAACAGTTAGCTCAGGGCTTAAATCTGAGAGCTAACATTTTAAAATATTAAAATGTACTCTATATAATAAAATATTATGAAACAAACTGGGTACAATAAAAGATTATAAGACAAACTCCCTTGGCAGGGGAGATACATGATCACAAAGGTGGTTTTCCCAGCGTGAGGCTTATCCATTGCACTCAGGATGTGCAGACCCCTGTGATTTCCCCAAATGTAGGAAATGCAACTGCATAAATTGTGGCAGTAGGGGACTGTGTTCGTGCTCTCCTCTGATAAAACAACAACAAGAGTAAATAATGGCCCATTAAAAAAAAATTAAAAACCAGGAACCATCAATGAAGAAGAGCAGACTTTAGACATACTGGACAAAATATTTTAAAATGTTATCCTCAATATGCTCAAGGAGATAAAGTTAAACATTGAGTAAGAACTAAAGGATATCAGGAGAACAATGAAGAACAATATGAGAATCTCAATAAAGAGATAGAAATGTTTAAAATTAGCCCAAAATAATAAAGTTGAAATGAAAAATTTCATAGAGCATATCAGTAGCAGATTGAAGCTTGTAGAAGAAAGAATCAACTGAACTAAAAGACAAGGCAATTGTAATGATTCAGGCTGAGAAGCAGAAAGAAAGAAAAATGACAAAATGGGCAGACTTTAAAGGATTTGAGGGACACCTTCAAGTATATCAATATATGCATTATGGGAATCCCAGCAGAAGAGAGAAAGAGGCAGAATGGATATTCAATGAAATAGTGGCAGAAAACTTCCCAAATTTGATGAAAGACATGAATATGCACCTTCAAGAATACCAACAAACCCCCAAAAGGATAAACTTGAAGAAAGCCATGTCTGAACATGTAACGGTCAAACTGACAAATGCCAAGGGCAAAGAGCATATTTTGAAAGCTTCAAGAGAAAATAAATATGTTATGTAAAAGGGAGTCTCAATAAGATTAAGTGCTGTTTTCTCATCAAACAGCATGGAGGCAAGAATGCAGTGGAATGAAATATTTAACGTGCTGAAAGAAATTGTCAACCAAGAATATTATATCCAGCCATACTGTCTTTCAAAAAATGAGTAAGAGATTAAGACATTCCTAGATAAAGTAAAGCTGAGGACATTCATTGCCCTATAGCCTAAGCTAGAGGGAGTGCTTCAGAATGAAAGGAAAGGACACCAGACAGTGAGTTGAAGCAACATAAAGAAATAAAGATCTCTGGAAAAGGTAACCATGTGGGTAATTATAAATGCCAATAGTTTTGTATTGTATTCTTTGTTATGAAACATCGCCTGTTACTTCTTTATAATTCTAAAATGCAAATTCATGAAAAGTAATGGTAACTATATGGTTTTGCACATACAATGTATAAAGATACAATTTGTAACAAATACAATAAAAGCTGAGGGGCAGCGGGTTTAGGAATCATGTAGGTGTTTGCTATTGAAGTTAAATTGGTATAAAACTGTGATTGTTTTAGATTTAAGATATTAAACTTAAGCCATATTGCAACCAGAAAAATATCCAAAAAATATAGGCAGAAGGAAATGAGAAGAGACTCAAAATGGTACAACACAAAAATCAAATAAATGTGAAAATAGATGTTAATGAAATAATTGAGGGACAAAAAAAGTATAGGGTTTAAAAAGTCCAAATAGCAAAATGGCAGAAGAAAATTCTGCATTATCAGTAGTGATGTAAATGCAAATGGATTAAATTCTCCAGTCAAATGGCAGAGATTTGTAGAATAGATAAAAAATCATGACCCAATTATATGATGTGTACTAGAGACTCACCTAAATTCAAAGACACTAATAGGATAAAAGTGAAAGAATAGAAAGATGTATGCCATGCAAATAGGAACCAAAAGAGACCTGGGGTAGCTATATTAATATCAGATATAATAAACTTTAGGTCAAAAACTTAAGAAGGCCACTGTATACTGGTAAAGAGGCCAATTTAACGACAAGACATAATTATAAATATATTTGCAACTATTGGCAGAACCTCAAAATATTTGAAACAAATATTGACAGATTTAAGGGAGAAATAGGTGGTTCTACAATAACTGTAGGATACTTCAATACACCTTTTAAAGGCATATATATGGAACACTCCACCCAATAGCAGCAGAATACAAATTCTTCTCCAGTGCACATGGGTCATTCTCCAGGATAGGCCACGCATTAGCTTACAAAACAAGTCTCAATAAATATAAATATATTGAAATCATGCAATATATCTTCTCCAACCTCTATGGAATGAAGCTAGAAATCAATAACAGAGAAAACTGGAAAATTCACAAATACATGGAAATTTAAAAATACGCTCTTAAAGAACCTATGGGTCAAAGAAGAAATCACAAGCGAAATTAGGAAATATCTTGAGATGAATGAAAATGTAAACACTAAATACCAAGACTTATGGGATGCAGCAAATATAGTGCTGAGATGGAAATTTATAACTCTAAATGCTTTCATTAAAAAAGAAGAAATAAGGAAAGAAGTAAAAAAGGGAAAAAAAAAAAAAGAGAGAGAGAAAGATCTCAAATCAGAGACCTAACATCACAACTGGAGGCTTTAAAGAAAAGAAGAGCAAATTAAACCCAAAGTGACCAGAGGGAAGGAAATACATTAAAGAAGAAATGAATGAAATAGAGAACAACAACAACAAAACAATAGAATCCACAACACCAACGGTTGGTTCTTTGAAAATATCAGTGATATAGACAAACCTTTTTCTAGACTGAAAGAGGAAAAAAATAAAGGATTCAAATAACTAAAACCAAAAATGAGAAGGAGGAACTTACTAACTATCCCACAGATATAAAAATGATTTAAGAGTATGCTATGAGCAAATGAGTGCCAACAAATTAGGTAACCTAGATGAAATGGACAAATACCTAGAAACTCACAACTACCTGCACTGACTCAAGAAGAAATAGAAGATCTTAACACACCATTAACAAGAAAAGAGATTGAATTACTAATCAAAAACATCCCAAGAAAGGAACAAGGTCCAGATGACTTCACTGGTGCATTTTACCCAGCATCCCAAGTAGAATTAAGACCAATGCTACTCAAACTCTTTTTAAAAATTGAAGAGAAGGGAATACTTCCTAAATCATTCAAGTTCACATTAATAACAAAAACCAGGTAAAGATACCACAAGAAAATAAAATACAGACCAATATCCTTATGAATATCATTATAAAAATCCTCAACAAAATACTAGCAAATCAAATCCAACAACAAAACACACTATGATCAAGAGAGATTTATTCCAGTTATGTAAGAGTGGTTCAACATAATAAAAGCAATTAATGTAATACAACACATTAATGGAATGAATGGAAAGAATGCATGATCATCTCAATTCATGCAGAAAAGGCATTTGACAAACTCTAGCAACACTTGTTGATGAAAACACTTAGAAAACCAGGAATAGAAGGCAACTTGCTCAGCATTATAAAAGGCATATATGAAGAACCCACATCTAACATCATAATTAATGGTGAAAGACTTAAAGTTATCCCTCTATTACCAGGAACAAGACAAGGGTGCTCACTGTTACTAATGTTATTCAACATTGTACTGGAGGTTCTAACTAGAGCAACTAGACAAGAAAAAGAAATAAAAAGAATCCAAATGTAATTGAATAAATAAAACTTTCTCTATTTGCAGATGCCTTGATCCTGTTTATAGAAAATCCCCAAAATCCTCAACAAAGCTGTTAGAGCTAATAAACAAATTCAGCTAATGGTATGATACAAGATCAACCTAAAAAAATCAGTAGTGTTTCTATATAATAGTAATAAGTAATCTGAAGATGAAATCAAGTAAAAAGTTCCATTTACAATAGCAATTAAAGATCAAATATCTAGGAATATATTTAACCTTGGCTGTAAAGGACTTACGGACAGAAATCTACCAAATATTGCTGAAGGACACCAAAGAAGACCTAAATAAATGCAAGGACATTCCGTGTTCATGGAATGGAAGACCAAATATCATTAAGATGTCAATTCTACCCAAAGCAATGTATAGATTCAACACAATCCCAATAAAAATTTCAACAGCCTTCACTGCAGAAATGGAAAAGTCAATCATCAAATTTATATGGAAGGGTAGGGGACCTTGAAGAGCCACTGACAAAGAAGAATAAAGTTTGAGGACTTCTGCTTCTCAAGTTTAAAATTTATTAAATAACTTTGGTTATCAAAACAGCCCAGGGAAGTGGATATAGCTCAGTGGTTAAGCACCTGCTTCCCATGTATGAGATTCTGGGTTCAATCTTTGGTACCTCCTAAAACTACAACAACAACAACAACAGAAACAACAAATACTCCAGCATAATACTGGTGTAAGGAAGGATGTAAAGATCAATGGAATCAAACTGAGAATTCAGAAATAAATTCTCACATCTATGGCCAATTGATTTTTGACAAGGGTATCAAGTCCCTTCAATATGGAAAAAATGGTCTCTTCAACAAATGGAGCTGGGAAAACTGGATATCTATATGCAAAAGAATGACCTCTACCTAATACCATATACCATATTTAACTCAAACTGGGTCAAAGACTTAACTATAAGACCCAAAATGATAAAACTCCTAGTAGAAAATATGGGGAAGCATCTTTAGGACCTTGTGTTAGGCAATGGTTTCTTAGACTTTACAGCAAAAGTAATAAAATAAATAAATAAATAAATGAGACTTCATCAAAATTGAAATGTTTTGTTCATAAGGGATTTCATCATGAAAGTAAAAACAAAACCCACAGAAAGGGAGAAAATATTTAGAAACCAAATATATGAGTAAATATCCAAAATACATAAAGAAATCCTGTAACTCAACAATAAATATCCAAACCACCCAATTACAAGTGGGCCAAAGACTTGAATAGACATTTCTCTAAATAAGATATACAATTGGCCAAAAAGCACAAGAAAAGATGTTCAACATCCTTAGCCATTATGGAAATGCAAATCAAAATAGAAGGAGATACTATTTCATACCCACTAGAATGGCTGCTATTTAAAAAATGGAAAATAATTATTAGAGAGGATGTGGCTAAAACACTTGTTCATTGTTGGTGGGAATGTAAAATGGTGCAGCTCCTGTAGAATACAGTTTGGCAGTTCCTAAGAAAATATAGAATTATCATATGATCCAGCAATCTCATTTCTAGGTATATAGCCCAAAGTACTGAAAACAGGTACTCAAATAGATATGTGTACACTGAGGTTCTTAGCGGCATTATTCACAATTGCCAAAAGATGGAAGCAACCCAAGAATCCATCAACAGAAGTCTGGATATTCAAAATGTATTACATACATACAATGGAATATTATTCTCCTGTAAAAAGGAAGTTCTGTTACATGCTACAACATGGATGAACCCTGAAGACATCCTGTTGAGTGAAATAAGTGAGACACACAAGGACAAATATTTTATGATCATACTGATATGAAATAATTAGAATAAGCAAATTCATAAGATCAGTAACTAGAATACAATTTACCATGGGCCAGGGTGGGTGTAGAAAATGGGAAGGAAATACTTAATTGGTGCAGAGTTTCTGTTTGAGGTCATGGAAATGTTTTGGTAATGAATGGTGGTAATGCCAGCTGAACATTGGAATGTAATTAACAAAACTGAATTAGATATTTGAATCTGGTTAAAAGGGGAACTTTTAGGTTGTTTATATCTTAACAGAATAAAAGTTAAAAAAAAATATCAAGGATGCACAACATGAACAGTAGACTTTAATGTAAATTATGGATTATACTTAATAGTATAATTTTAATATTATTGCTTCATAAATTGTACAAAGACACCACACTAATGCAAATAGTTAATCATAGGGAAATTTGTGTGTGCGGGTGGTATGTGGGAACTCTGTTTTTTGCATGAGTTTTCTTTAAGCCTTCAACTTCTCTGATTAAAGACACATAATGTCTAAAATAAAATGTAAAAAGTCTTTCACTCCATGGCCACAAAATATCTTTCCATTCATTTATGCCTCCTTTAATCCCTTTTAATGACATTTTATAGTTTTTAGTGTACAATCCTTGTACTTTTAATTTATTCCTAAATATTTTCAGTGCTATAAAAATGGAATTGTTTTCTTAATTTCATTTTCTATTTGTTCATTGTTAGCATAAAGAAATATAATTGATGTTTGTATATGCAACTTTGCTGAACTTGTTTATTGATGGAGATTTTAGAATTTCTATATATGAGATCATATTTTCTGTGAAACAGGGAGTTTTAATTTTTATGGAATTTGCCTATTATTGGTCCTATATCATTTACTGTTTATTATCTTGATGAAATTTATTTACTTTTATGAGAATAATTTTTCTTCATTTGTATAATGGAGATAATAATTCCAAAATCCAGAGTTGCTTTGATGATTACTTCTGCTGGCACAGTCCAATAACCATTAGGTGAATAATTTAAGACATGAATCATAAGAACTGGCCAGTTGTAGGTAAGAATGAGTGAACTGTATTCTGAGTCATTTTCTCAACTTCACTCACTTCAGGGTTATTCTAATTAGTCATGGAGTCAAGAAAGAGTACATTTAGGTAATGTCAAGTCATTTATGGTACTTGGAACACTAGGTTCATGGTTGGGAACAACAGGAAATGAAGCTTTAAAGGTAGATTAAAATTCTCTTTAAATACTTTGCTAGCTACGATGAACATGATTCTTTGGGAACACAGAAACTATTGAAGGGTTTTATGCTGGGTAATAATAAAATCAATGTAGAGGATGTATTGAAAGAGTGAGAAATTATGGGTAGAGGGAGCAGTTAGGAAGCTATTATGAGAGATCAGTAAAGAATTTATGAGAACTTTAACTAAGGCAATATCTGGAAAATGAGGAGAAAAATGATGTACTTTGGAAATATTTAGTATTTTTTGTTGGCATAGATTCTATGGTCCATAATTACCATAACTCCCTTGTAAATATTCTCCCCTTCTCTCCTCTCTCTCTTTTCTCTAAGTTCTTACCCTGCAAAGCTCCTACCCTAGTAAAATCTAACCCTACATCCCTACATGTGTGCCTAAGACCTCCTTCTCTTATAATCTTTCTTCTCCTGCTCCAGTTTGGACTGCTTACTCACTAGGACTATAGCATAGCTGTAGTCTCAGAACTTCTACGTGCTTTCTTCTCTGTTGGAATCCAAGTTTCTTGTATCATATGTGTTCTTTCTTGATTTAAAGTATCATGGAAAGTAAACTTTTCCATCTTTGCTTACGTAAAAATGACTATTTTATCATAATGACTGATAGCTTGGCTGGGTTTAGAAACCTGGACTGAAAATAAGTCTCCCTCAGAATTTTTAACGCATTGATCCACTGTCTTCTATAATCCAAGATTATGTCTGAGGAAACTACTGTCATTCTGAAATCTGTTTCACTGTTTATCTTCTATGACTCTGTATTGAAGACTATGGAAACCCCTTTGAAGATATTAAGATTGTCTCTTTATTTCTTGTCTTCTGAAATTTTACAATATGTTTGTCTTTTCAAATTTATTCTGTTGGGCATTTGGTAGGTTCTTTCAAACTAGAAACACATTTCTAACAGTTTGGGGACATTGCTATATATTATTGATTTGATAATGTCTTCTCTTACATCTTCACATTGGCCTTTTCCTGAAACCACTGTAATATGAAACAAAAGTTTCTTGAATAATTTCATTTTCTTATCTTTTGTTTCCTATTGCCTTTTGTTACAGTGTCTGAAGGTTTTCTTTGACTTTATCTTCCATTCATTAATATTTTTTCTATTCAAATAATTTTATATTTTTTACTATTGCATTTTTTCATTTAAAAAGTTCTTTCATGGTTTTTAAAAAATTTGATAGCATCTTGCTCTTTTTTATGAAAGCAATACTTTTCTTATCTTTTCATTTTTGATAGAGATTTTTAAAAATGATTTTTCCTCCCTTGTATTGCCTATAACTCTCAACTTCCTTTTTATGTTTGTTTATTTAACTTCTGACGTTTATATTGAATTTGGGCCTCAATTTTATTTAGGTTATGTAATATTTATTAAACAGAAGATTTCACATTTTTTAGAAAAATGATTAATTTCTTTTCTCTCTGGAAGGATCT
The DNA here is from genome assembly GCA_029593785.1 of Cabassous unicinctus. NCBI lineage: Eukaryota > Metazoa > Chordata > Mammalia > Cingulata > Chlamyphoridae > Cabassous > Cabassous unicinctus. Next base: position 3,619 of record JAQZBX010018807.1, on the reverse strand, counting down.
AGCCAACGAGGGCCACACTTTTCCTGGTGAGTAGAGACTGTACGTATTTTTTTATAGGATGTGTATTCTACTGATGCCCTGCTTTATTTATTTGCCAGACCCAATAGTCATTTGAGTTAGGCCCCTGTCCCCATGCTCCTCTGTCACTCATATGTCTCCAGTCCACCAAGAAATTTCCAAACTGATACTTCTGGAGACATGGATTATCTTTGAAGAAATAATACTTGCTCTGTTTTACTTTCATAAAACCCTATCCTGTCATCAAATCCTTTGGTAATGTAGTTATTCTTTTAACAAGACAGTGAGAACAAGTTTTATTACTATTGAAATCCAACAAAGACAGGTTATTATTTTGATGTGGCCCAAAGACACTCATTAATAAGGAGAATTTAGAGTGTTCTATCTCATAAGTCTCCTCTTGTACACATTAAACAAATTTAAAGACTTCTGCTTCTCATGTATCACTTGGTGAAGTTTGAGTCAATTAATTATTGGAGATAACTTTTCTCTTTTTTTGATATGCAGATATTTTGTGATTTAATTAAATGTTAGCAACTTGGTGCTCATTTAAAATATAGTGAATGAAATTTTTCTGTAGTTTTCTTCAATGCAGAGAATTGATGTGATTCAGTAAATGCCCAGTAAATCAAACAACATGCCATTTCTTTTGGGAAGACTACTTGACTGAAAGTCACAGAACTTTGGATTTTAGTACATTGATTCATCATTCAACTATAAACATCTATTGAACACCTACTATGTGTCAGGCATTCTTCAAGGTGATGTAAGTAATCAGTAACTGCTCTCAGGGAGCTTATAATGTAGTGGGGAGAAAATGGAGAGTAAATTAAAAACAAGTAAATATGTTAACTTATCTGAATTGCTTTAGGAAAGTCATTATATATTTCTAAGACTCAGTTTCCCCATATGTAAAATTAGAAAGTTGAACTCTAATTTTCTCCCACACTTACAAGTTAATGTTCTTTTTTTATGTTTTATTTATTTTTTAACTATTTAAGAAAGATTCTTGATTGGGGCTAAATATTGCATCAGGGTAAATGAAAGTAGAAAAAATAAACTTTTTGTGGTTTGTTAGAAAAGTACAGGAGCAGAAGAGTCTCAATTTTTTTTAAAGGGGGAGAAAGATATAATGAAATGCAAATTAGACTATTACTTATACAAATTTTCAAACAACACAGACAGCATATTATATTTTTAAAACAATATAGACACCTGTAGATTTTTTCACACTGTTTTACAATAAAACAATTATTACCAATGTTAAAGGAGGACAGAGTTTATGACATAACAAAGAGTCACATAATCACGCACTTAAAAGTTTGGAAGAACATGTGAACAATCACCTATAAGTGTCACTAAAGTAATGAAACTGGTTTCCAAGGGTGATTTGAAAAACTGGTATCATTATTTTATGACAATTTTATAGACCATTCCCTTTGTTCTAAAAAGGGAGCATGACCAAATCTTCCTAGATTAATGCTTATCATAGTCATTAAATTTAGGAGAAAACTACATCATAATGTAAGGTGGCAATGGGTTGTAGGATTTCCCAAACTTCACAAATTAGAAAGTTTGGTGTAGACTTAAATGGCTTATTTAGAATTTAGAAAAATTTTAAAGTTTTTATTGTAATAATATATATACAACTCAAGATTTCCCATTGTAACCATTTTCAAGTGTACAATGCAATGGTATTAATTACATTCACAATATTGTAATACTATCACCAACATCCAATAGAAAATTTAGAATTTAAGTCTATTTTTCAGACCAACTCTTCAGGGAATAGAAAACTGCTCTATACAATGCCCCTTCAGGGCCATTATTAAATCAATCATCAATCTGCTCATCTTCTGCCTAAATATTTTCAAAAATGTTTAAATTAATACAATTAATTTGTATTATTATAAATGAGCTAAACACAAATTTTCAATTCTTTATTGCTTTGGCTATTTAGAATATTGCAACAAAGAAATAAATCAAATAAAAGATACACCTACAGCCAAATGCTTTCTTTCCTGTATTGTTGTAGGTTTACCAAGAAACAAGATTATAACAATACATATAATTTTCTTCTTAACACCTCTAATTTTCAGGTCAGTAGGCTCCTACACACATAATTTTCTATGGCTAAAGGAAAATTAAATTAATCATAATTTCCCTCATTTTCCCTCTTACAATTTAGAACTTCCCAAGGAAGTTCACTCAGTGGCAAGTTGGTACCACTGTGGAATTAAGTCTTAAAAACTATGAAGAGGTAAACTGTTTTTCTGAGATTCAGTTGCCTAGGCATGACCATTGGGGCTCTGTTTATATTCCTTAAGGAGGTATAATAGTAATATACTTAGAATAAGAGCACTGCAACACTTTTCAGAACACTTTTAACATTGTTTCCCACATTTTTAAGAACAATTTATTGAAGTGTATCATTCATACATGAACATACATAAACTATCAGTGTTCAGTGAACATTGTGAACTTACAAAACAAACATGAACAACATCATACAGGGCTCCCACACATCACCCCCTACAAACACCCTGCATTGTTGTGAAACATTTGTTAACAAATTATTAAAGAGCATCGTCAAAGTATTACCACTAACTACAGTCCATATCTTACTCTTCTATACTTCTTTTTTTAAGGATTTATTTATTGATTTATTTACTTTTATCTATTTCCACCGCCCCCCCACCCCGTTTTTGCTGTTTCTGTGTCCATTCACCGGGCAACTCTCTGTGTCCATTTCCTGCCCTCTCGTCTCATCCTTCTCCTCCTGTCTTCACTGGGATTCGATCCTCAGAACCTACGATGTGGGAGAGAGGCATACTACCGCCTGTGCCACCTTAGTTCCTGGTTTTTCGGTGTGTCTCGTCTTGGCTCTCCCCTGTGTCACTCTCCTGTTATGTAATCATCTTGCTGAGTGGCTCATGGGGCCTGATGGCTCACCCACACACAGGACTGGGAGGCTCACCTGCTCGTGGGGCCTGGCGATGCACTTGTGCACAGGGCCTGGGGGTTCACCCGCTCGCGGGGCCTGGTGGCGTACCTGCGTACCGGGGCTGATGCCTCACCCACTCGTGGGGCCTTGTGGCGCACTGATGCACTAGGCATGATGGCTCACCCACTCGCTGGGACTGAAGGCGCACCCGTGCCCGAGGCCTGGTGGCCCATGCGCCTTCTATAGTTTTCTTTTTTTAATTTTTACCAGAAGTCCTGGTGATAGAACCCAGGTCCCTCCATATGGGAGATGGACACCCAACCATTTGAGCCACATCTGTCCCCCCTGCTATATCTCTTAAGGTTGACCAAAGATACCTAGAGTTACAATCATTTCCCATAGATGATGGTCATATAATAAATCAAACTTAGTTTATCACCAGCATTCTAAAAACCAGACCTAGGGAGAAAAACTAGGTCTGGGGACACATGCATGGTTTCTAATATAGTGAATGTTTAGCCTACCCTGATTATCACAAAATCAGGACAGCGAGAATATTAGCATAAGAGTCTCAATTTGTCTGAGATTGTATGATATAAATAACTTTGCCTTTTCTTAGGAATGTTCTATGGTTTTTTTTTTTTTGTTTTTTTTTTT
>JAQZBX010018806.1:0-34292 GCA_029593785.1 Cabassous unicinctus | reverse complement strand
ATACCAACGATTTTATTTATTTCTTGAAGTATTAGGGTGAAGTTTTTAGTAAACCTCTTTATTCATCTTGCGTTTTAGAACTAGCCTTGTGAAAAAGAAGACAACGGCAGCAATTTCGATTTCCATCTTTCTCGCCGCCGCCGCAGCGCGGGGGACGCCTGGGCTGTCTCACCGCAGGGAACCGGCCGCGCGCCGCGCTCAGCTGCAGGGAGGTGGGGAGCCTCTCCTGGCGCGTGCGGCTCCCGGCGTTGTCGGGCGGCCCAGCGTGCGCGCCAGCGAGCCATGTAGCTAATTTTTAATAGTTCAAAATCTCCTGTGAAAATGTTAAATGAAAATGAAAGTGATTCTTTTTGTTTTTAATACTCGCATTCTGAGTTTACAGTTGAGCTTAAAGGCTTAGTATGCGTAATAAGCACATTTCTAAACTAAAAAATTTCCAATTCACCCTGCGAGAAGGACCCAAGGGAAAGGGAGTTAGCAAGCAATAACAGAAAACGTTGGATTTATTGTGCTCTATATTTCTGAAGCACACTAGCAAAGTCTTTGTAAAAAGACTTCCATAGAATAATGAAACGTTATAGACAAAAGAGGTTTGAGGGATGATTTTTGTCCAAACTTCTCATAGTTCAGGACCAGATACAGAGTCAGGTCACATAGAAAGTTACAAAAATAGCTGGTACTGGACTTCAGGTAGAAGGAACCTTTCTTATGTGTCTTTTCTTCAGATAATGATCTCATAAAAAATTAGGATTACCTCAAAGCCAAATAAATTATTGTAAGTATTAACCACTCTATGTGTACCTCCTTCAGACTTAGTTTCAAAGCAGTTTTTCGTTTTGCTGCATGTGAGGCTGAACTCTGAGAGACGGTGGCAAAGAAACAGTCTATTCTGTCTCTGTAAGTATAAGTAGGAGAGGTAACTGTTGAGTCTGTCCCTGTAGCTGTCACTCCCCCATTGCCCTGTCTTGCCTTACTGACCTCTTGACTAGAGGATGATTGTTAATGACCTTCCTCATCCTCCTGAGTAGAAGCCTGAAGAGTGATGTGAATCACAATGCAAAGGGGTTATGTTGAGGTTGGGAATAAAGAGGGACGTGTGTGCATTGGGAGTGGGTAGGTGAGGCCTGCATACATCAGGGCTTGGGCTCAAGGGATAGGAAGGTCTGAAGGATGGGGTGGGAAGATGGTTTCTAGACTGTGCCGCTGGTGTAAAAGGCCTAGTTGTTTCTGTTCCATTCTACATAATTTTACTTCATCTTTAAAGAAATAGCTGACCTATTGTGCATGTTGCCTAATGGTGTTTTGTCTCTGAATAGCATAGATTTTAGGAGAATAGGAAAGCAAATATTCCTTCCTCTTATGATTGACTTATGTTCCTTTTCAGTTTGTTCGCTTCCCTAGTGTAGGTCAAGGCCCTTGCATGCATACAATTTGCAATAACGTTTTGAAATAAATGACTGATTTTGAGGAACACCTTGTAAACTTAGGAAGATAAATTCAAAGAACACCCATCTAATACTAAAATGCCTGAGTCTTATCTATTTTTTAAACCTTGAAGTTAATGGTTTTGCATTATTAAAGTGATCCATGCTTATTCTAGAAAATATGAAAATGATAGAATAGATGTAGGAGATAAACAATCACCAGTTGCCTCACTATCCAAAGTCTATTAACATTTTGGAGTTTTTTTGTTTGTTTCTTCATGTATCTTTTTTTTTTTTTAAAGATTTATTTATTTTATTTATTTATCCCCCTCTTGTTGCTTGTGCTGCTGTGTCCATTTGCTGCGTGTCTTCTCTGTGTCTGCTTATCTCCCCCTTGCCGTGAGGTCTTGCCGCATCAGCCCACAGCGCCGCGCGAGCCGGCCTGCCCTCACAAGGAGGCGCCGGGAAGGGAACCCGGGGCCTCTCATATGGTAAACGGGTGCTCTATCCATTGTGCCACACCTGCTTCCTGCCGTGAGTTTGCTGCATCAGCCCACCGCACCGCTCAGGCCGGCGTGCCCTCACAAGGAGGGCTCAGGCTGGCGTGCCCTCACAAGGAGGCCTCGGGACGCGAACCAGGGCCTCCCATATGGTAAACGGGGGCTCTATTCACTGAGCCACACCCGCTTCCCTCTTTGTGTATCTTTTCTATCTGCTTATTTTCCAGGGTTGAATGTATATTAATAGTTTGCTTTTTCACATAGGTCTAGAATTATAGAAGTAGAAAGCTCCAGGTAGCAGGCAGTTTTCTTTATTATGAAACATCATATTCTACTGTGAGGTTATACTACAACTTATATATATTCTTTTAATTGGATGTGTAGATTGAGTCTAATTTTTGGTATTATAAATGGTGTTGTATCTTAATGCATATAACTTCTGAGTTTGGATTTTTTTCTTAGCACACATTGTAGTCATGAAATTACAAGGTCTTGGTATATTGTCAAATTACTTTCCAAAGCCATTATCCCACTCTGCATGGGATATCTGAAGTTCTCTATGTCCTGCATCCTTTTACCCCTCTTCTGGTAAGAGTACCCACTATTTTTTTAAATTTTACTTTGCCCCAACCATGTGATTGCTGGGGCAAGGGGATGCTCTCAAGCAATAGCATATCTTCCTAGGTCACAGCCATTCATCTAATGGGGGCACGTGGTCCAAGCTAGGTCAATCAGACTTTTTCCCTTGAGTTTCCTGTACTAAAACGAGGTATTCTGCCCTCTGGGGTTTCTCAGTTGTGATGATATAGCTTGAAACTGCCTGTTGCCAGGACTCCTGACTTAAGGAAGAAACCTTGCAATTGGAGAGAAGGAAGGCAATACAAAGAGAGAAGTTGAGAGGAGATGCTGGGCTTTGGGGGTGGTCAGGGGAGAAAAAAAGAGGGTGTGAGGACAAGAGGAAGGAGGATAGGAGATAAGGTAATGAGGACAAGAAGTAGAAGGAGCAGGAGAGGAGAGAGTTGAGGCCTTCAAATTCAGTTATTCCTGTGGTTCAATGACATCCATATCTTTTCCAATTACACGAGCCAATAAATCCTTTTATGCAATTAAATTAGTTTGAATAGAATTTCCGTGGCTTGTCTCTGAAAGAGTATTTACATGTATTCCCACTTTTGGTTTTTACAGTTTTACTTTAAATTAAAAGTCTATTAAAAGTCTTCCTCACTCTACATCGCACTGATACCAAGCCTTAATCGTAATCAGTACTCAGTATTAATTGCAACAGAGATGCATGCTTAAACTGAAAATGCTAAGTGGGTTATAGGTTTCTTGAACCAAGATTAGTGACAACTGTAACCAGAAGTAAATATATTTTAAGTTGGTATATAAGGCATTGGATGAGTATTAAAGGTTTATGGGACATTTCTTCTGTACCTTAAATATAGTACAATAGGTTTGTAACTTTTTTCTCTCTCCTCATTCCTCTCTATACTGTTTATTCATAGATAGAAAAATTCCAGGAAAATAAATAAATTTTTTTTTGGCTATATAACATTCTTGCTTTTTCATGAACAAGAAAATCTTATATTTATTTCTTGCAATAGCATCCAACATATTTCTTAACTCTTTGTCATGTTTGGATTGGATCCAGAGCCATATTTGAGTGTCCCTAATGCCCATGCTAGGTGTCTAGAGATGCTCCCAAAGTGGCCTGGTGGGTATATGCCATTGACTTGAGTATTTCCTAAAAGTCTTCTACCATGAAATAGATGTGAGCTGCTCCCTGGGTAAAAAAAGGGAGGGGGGTGTTCTTTGGTTTAAAATGTTGCTTTCTTATAGGATTCTCAAAGACTTTAAAATGCTAATTTGCATTGTCAGTTCTCCAAAAGGGAATGCAAAGGCAGTATTTACCAGCCATTTTTTAAAACCATGGAACACCTTTTTCATTTTACATTTCATCTACTATCTGCTTGGTTCTGGAAACAGTGAACGAGTTAAAAAGTTTCTTTGTACTAACAGAATTATAGAACTTGCAGTCCGCCAGTCTTTAGCTGTGCTGGAACATGAGTACAAATGGGCACCCACTTATCATATGTCTGCATATTTAAAAGCTATAAATTGATGTAATAAACTGCTAAATAAAACGTGTTCTGTCCTCCTATCTTGATGGATATACTTGCAAAATGACCTGGAAGGCCAAGTTCTCTTTTAGAATTTTTGAATTCTTTGGAGATTTGTGCCCTGATGATGAAGGGAGCGCTTGTTCCTGTCTGCCTGCCTGTGGACCTCTTTCCCATTTCTCTTCCCCCAGGAGAGCCCTGGAGTGCACGTGCGTGGACAGCACAGCATCTTCATGCAAAGTCTCCATCGTTGGTAGCCCCTTCCCCCCATCATCCCTTGGGCCTAGGACCTGTGAGGGGTGGCATGGGCTCCAGGTAGGTATACTTTAACACTTCCAAGCTCCACAAGGAAGGCCAGAGCACTGAGGGTGGTAGGGAGGGACCAAGGAAAGGACCCCACATATCTAGGGTACTATTACTTACTATATCTCCTGTGAATAGCCTGTGTTCTCAAGAGTGCACTTTGGTAAACTGATTGAGATGATCATATGTGAAGACACTGAAGACCTTGAGAATATTAATACATAGACCTTTGGTTTAAATACACTTAGTGCTGTCTTTTGTGACCAGCTGCAGAATAGAATATTGAAACAGTCAACATCAAGGGTTGGGAGTGTTTTATATGAATAGACATCTTTTCCAGTAGTCAGATTTAAACTATAGCATATTTCGTCTCAAACCTGGAAGTAATTGTTAAAGGCTTCTGAGCAGCCAAGAGCAGCCCCAGAGCTCGAACGTTTGGTTCTATAAGAGAGGTATAGAGCTACCCTTAAGTCCTCACTCATTGTTTGAAAACTTGGCAGCACATAAGGTGAAATAATAGCAAACAGAAGAGAAAGGAGGGCAAAACCAAAAAAGCAATACCACAAACTACAGAAGCCCAACCATCCATGGTCATGTAGTATAAAGACGAACAGCCTTATACCCCATAGTCCTTGCTTTCTAGGACTTCATAGCAGCTCCACAGGTCTGTGTAAATTTTAAGTGAAATTATATTTTCAGTACTCTTTATTAAAAAATGTGATGCAATAGATATTTTTTACGTGTTTAAAATGAAAAGTGATTGCTTTCTGTTTTAGTGATATTCACTTACTTGGAATGCTTTATGTTTAATGATGGCACTAAAGGAGAGATGAATGTATTTGTTTAGTAGTTACTGAAAACTTCCAGATTAACTGCATTCACTAGCAGAGGAGATGCCATCCCTACACTTAAAATCCTGTGCAATATGACTTGTTCTTTTTGTTGTTATTGTTTAAAGGAAGCTGTGTTTTTTTAGCATCCTCCCACCCCCTACTCCAGAGTCTTAGGAAGGTTTATCTCCTTATCGAAGGATGTGCTAGGAAGAATTTAGATCATCCCCTGATGAGTTTTCCTTTGACTACTTGAGAGAATCTTCCTGCCTTACGGACTAAAGGGCCTTTTGGGCTACCAGTGTTTGCTGAAGGGTACTGACTGGCTGGATCACTGCTTATTTGACCTAATTAAAAACTCTCTTTTTTTGTGTTTAAAATATGCTGTAGATATTTTTTGAAAGTTTTTTTTTAAAAATAGTATTCCAACAAGCTGTTTATTTGCTAGTATATTAAATGGATAAGGAAGGAGAATAATGAGTAGGCAGGCATTATGTATGTGCCATGAATTTAAGTTGTTGAAAGACATCAACTATGACATTACTGTGCAATGAATTTCTTTATTCTCTGAAGCTGAGCTTCAGAGACATGAATTACACTTGATTGCACAATATCTCCTCACAGAAATTATAGGGAGAATGGCATGCCCTAACAGTGCTTATTTATACTGAACACCCTAGTTCGTTGTTTCCCCTCTGGCTTTTCTTAAACAAGCAATTTATTGCTCAACAGTTTTAAATTTAAAATCAATATTTCTAATAAAATAGTTCTACACTTTTCATCTTTATGTATGGACATGTATTGGAAGAGAATCCAAATGAGTTTAAGCAGTAAAGAAAGATGAGGTTATCAATATACAACATTCCAGGCAAGTCTATGAAAATGAAATATTTCTGTTTATCTTTCAACACAAAAGTATATATGAATGGAAAAATAACATAACTTTTCATTCACTAACTAGATCTTAAGTAGTAAACTTGGTTTCAGGGAAAAAGCATTATTGATTGTAGTCAAATAAAAAAATGCATTTGTTAGGTTGAATATAATTTAAGCAGTTGGCGCCTTTAAAATATGTATCGAGTGGGACTCTTCACTGATGGTATGCTTCAGTAGAACACATATAGAGAAAGTTTACGTTGGAGTCCAGGGATTATAAGCATTATTGAAGTTGCTTAACATGCTAATACTGAGATACTACCTAAATTATTTTCCAGTAATTTGGAGAAGTGGTTCAATAGGTTTTTAAAAACACTTAGAAATGCACAGGTCATACTATTTATTGTGAAAAATCCAGAAATTACACACAAGTAAGTGAAGAGAATAAAAATCACAAATAGAAGGCAAAAATCACAAAGAGATGAATATGGTTATCACTTCAGTCTATGTTCTGCCAGACTTTGATGCCTATTATAAAAAAGGGGCCAAACTATGTATTTTTATTTTAATTATTTTGTTGTGAGTTGGTAATGCATTCTTGGATACAAAAATCAAAACATCTACTAAGGTAGACAATGGGAAATCTGTCACCTGTCTCTGTCTTCCCCAGAATCCCCACCCTCTATTTGTAACCACTTTTATTAGTTTCTTGCCTGTCCTTCCACTGTTCAAAGAAGACTGTCCACAATTATCTGAAAAGGCTGTTTAACACTCCTCCCTTTTCCAACTGCATGTCTGTATGAGGCTGGATTTTCTTCATATAATCAAAATAATGTGACAATAGGTTGCATACAGAAGAAAATTTGAGAATTCAGCTGTATTCTATTCAGCCAGACATTAGGTGATTTGCACAATGTAAATCAAGGACACTTTTCTCACTATATTATTTATTTTGGAAAACATAGTTATTTTTCATTAACATATGCCATTTATGTTAACAAGTAATGGTTCATTTTATTTTAAAATAAATGAATAATTTAAAATTGTGTTTCATTTTCTAAGATGATAAATGTCAATATAAACGCATATAAATAAAAGCTCTTTTGGGTCAATCAATTAATTTTAAGAATATAAAGGGACCCTGAGACCAAAAAGTTTGAGAACCATTAATTTAGCTACTCTCTAAAGGTTGATCAATTTGAAAATAAGTGGGGTCCAAAGGATAAAGGCGTAGCATTCATTAGGGATTTTTCTATGTGCATGATCTAGTCTCTGTATCAATAATTACGTCTTGCTTTTCCACAAGTGGAAATTTGTTTGCTTTAGATGAGTGCACAAACTGAGATAAACTATTGTGAAGATTTTTTTTTTTTGTCTCTTCCTTCTCTTTCTATTCTTAGCATTTTGATTCCAGCCAAAGCCAAATGATTCTGGTTTATACCAATGCCTTTTTTGCCTGGAATAACCCTTCTTTTATTCATTTATTCAGAATTCACTATGAAGCCCATTGTGTCCAAATTCATTTTGAAGCCCTATTCTAGTGGGGGCCAGTTCATCGGGAATGGGATTTGGATATGAATCATCGCTGCCTGAGAGGCTGCCATGAAGTGCTACAAGTGGTAGTGGGGTATGAGTGAGAATATATCATAGTATTAACAAGAAAAAGAACAACTATAACATGATTCATTTAGCACCTTCATATTCCATCCTTATGCTTTTTTTTTTAATTGAGGCAAATTTAAATTTGGGGATAAAGACTATATATATTTATATGGATATGGGTAAGGTTCTGTCCAGAAGTGATAGGTTATATATATATCTATATATGTATGCATATATATACATACATACTTCCTTTTATATACTTCCTTAAAAGGGTTCATCACAGTTTGCTGTTAATCTCAGTATTTGTTTCCTAGACTGCTTAAAATAATACCATGAAATGGTTCAGCTTAAGCAATTGATGTTTATTTGATTATGGTTAGAATCTGGGAAAATGTCCAAATCAAGGCACCATCAAGTTGAATCTTTCTTCCTGAAGGCAAGCTGCCAACAATCCTTGGCTCTTCTGCAATATGGCAAGGCACATGGCAGTGTCTACTGGTCTTTCCCTTCTCTCCCTGGTTTCACTGATCTCAACTTATTGTTACCGTGGCTTTCTCTTTCTTTGTCTGAATTTCATTCTCTTTATAAAAGACTCCAGTAAGAGGCTTAGGACCCATCCTGAGTGAGGGGAGGTCGAACCTTAATTGAAGTAACCTCATCAAAAGGTCTTATTTACAGTGGGTCCACACCCACGGGAATGGATTCAATTTAAGACCATGTCTTTCTGGGGTACATACAGCTTCAAACCACCACAGTATTTGATCAAAAATTTTGGCTGTGGCTCAAGCTAAGGCTTTTGGAAGATTGAATAGGAAAATGCTTACTTCAACTCTCATTCCTAAGCTTTTATGAAATCAGTGATGGGACCTTAAAGATTACCATCTTACTGAATCAGCATAACAATGCTGACAATATGAACAAGGAATATAATTGAGATTTACTGTTAATATCTGAATATTTACTTTCAATATATATGCCTATTCTATATGCACCTAATAAAAAACAATTGTCTTGTTAATGTTGACAATCTATCAATCTGTTGAAGTATAAATGGAAATATTATTGTAAGAGTAAAATGTAGCAACAATTGATGATTGTGAAAATTACTAACTTTATATATCAAAATAATTAGAAAATTTCAAGTAATAAATATATAAGGAAATAGATTTGAAGTGAAGATTATTGTTAAGAGAGAATATGTTAGCTGGGTAACTTTAGCAAGTTGTCCTTCTAGAGTCAATAAATATTTATAAAATTTTAAATAACACAAGAAAGAAGAGTAAAAGTCATATAATAAGGATTAGAATTAATCTCTGGAATTGTTTCACTGGCATTCAAACATTAATGAAAATAACCTTTAAAATTGTATTTATTTTACAGTATTTTTAGTTATTTAATTGCATTTAGGCCATGAGTCTTTCAGGAAGAAGTTCTATTTGGAAATTCTCCACATCTTGAAGGATGAATAAAAAGCAAAATGTTAAGTTTGCCTTGTTAAAATTTCATGAGGCAAGAAAACAATCCAAATCATGTACAACAACATCTGTGAAAAATCATCTTTGTTCTAGGCATAACAAAGACTATAAAGAACAAATAAAGTCTTAAAGAAAAATGAAGGGCTCTTAAAAATATCATGTTCTTCTACCAATCTCAGTTGAATGAGTGACTCTATTTAATATCATAGATGAGCTGTGTTCTTAATTTTCCAGGCTACTTTCACAATGAATTGGCTTAGACAATGGGAATTTATTGGCTCATAGCTTTGGAGGCTAGAAAGCATGCTCACCACAATCCTTGGGGTTCCTTGACTTGCATCAATGACGTACAGCCACATATTGATGTCTTCTTCTTTCTCTTCCCACTTCCCACTGACTTCTTTCCTCTCCCTGTGGCCTCTTCCTTGTAAGACCTCCAGAAATCCAATTAAGACCCACTTTAGTTCAGTTGACAACACCTTAACTAAAAATCACATCTTCAAATGGTCCTGTTTACAATGGGTTCACACTCACATGGATGCAGATTAACGTTAAGAACAGATCTAAACTGGAGTACAAGATCCAACCTACCGCAAGCTGTATAGAGAACAGAGGAGCAATCTAGCATCTGACAGTGCTGAGAAATTGTTGTTCCTATATTATGTCAAACTTTAAATGTTTTGGTACTAATTTAAATAATAAAATAAAATTATAAAAAAAATAAAATTGTAGTAAAAATTACCTTTTGGGTCAAGTTCCGAGTTGATTCTTGCTTCAAAGAAGTTCAGTCTGTGATGGTGAGATTAGGCTTTGATCTAGGTTTTGACTGAATATTGATTTTAACATTTGTTCATTAGGCATTATGCTGTAATTTGCCTCCAGTGCTCTGCTACTTTTTAAAGGCATTACTCTTTCAATGTTCAATAAATAAGAAAGAGTTCATGATACTGCTGATAAGGTTGGCCGTATGTGTATTTCTTTGTTGTTGCTGTTTTGTTTTGCTATTTTTCCTTCTTCTATGAAATGCTTATTTGCTTTTGGCCCGTTTCCTTTTGAGATGTTTACCTTTTTTCTTATTGTTTTACAAGAATTCTTCATATAGTCTATCATTGTTTTATTATTCATTTTATTGCTTGTCTTTTTATTCACTCTGTTTTTGCTATCTTTTGATAAGTAGAAGTTCTTAATTCTAATATGTCCAATTTATGATTCTCTTTTGTCTAGCACTTTTTATTTGAAAGGTTCTTTACTTATCTGATATTGTAAAAATATTTTCATATATTTATTTCTAAATGAGTTGAAGTTTTGACCTTCATATTTAAGTCTCAAGTCCATTTGGAATTGATTTTTGTGTATGTATGAAGATACAGATTCAATTTTATTTATTTCTATTTGAATAACCAGTTGTTCCAGTATTATTTACAGAATAGTCCATTTTTCCCAGTATTTTCAATTCCATCTCTGGCATAAATCAAGTTTGAAAAATTATTTTATTATTTTTTTATTTTTAAAGGAGCTTTAGATTACATAACTGTTACTTGAAAATGTAGGGGATTCCCATATACCTCACCCCCTCCCCTTCCCCCACTTTTCCCCATTAACAACATCTTTCATTAGTGTGGTAACATTTGTTACAATTGATGAACACTTATTGAAGCATTACTATTAAGCATGGTCTATACATCATGGTTTACACTTTGCACTGCACAATTTTATAGGTTTTGACAAAATGTATAAGGGCATGTATCTGTCATTTGCAATGTCATGTAGAACAATTCCAATGTCCTCAAAATGCCCCAAGTTACACTATTCTTCCCTCTCCCTCCCCTCAGAACTTCTGGTGACCATTGCCTTTATATCAATGTTGCAAGTGCTTCCATTATTAGAATAATAATAAGTCTACTTTAGTCTGTAGTTGCATTCTCCCCTTATGTTTGTTCATTCCTCAGTTTTGAGGATTTTGGGGTGGTGATGTTCACTCTGCTTCCAATTGAGAGGGGGCTTAGATCCCATGGGACAGATTGATGGAACTGCCTTGCTTGCAGTTGTAGATATTCTGTTTTTTGGAATGAGCATTGTCCATCACCATCCTTTTGTTAGTTGTTTTGGGTGAGTCTGATGAACTGGAGAGTAGGTGTTGGCTGCAACTCTGCTGAGATTCAAGGCTCAACTGGCATGTGAACAGCCAAAAGATAAATCAAGCTTCTATGTGTGTTTGATTCTGTTTTGGGCCTCTCCAGTCTATTCCACTGGTCAATTTGTCTCTCCTGTCACCAAATATTACATTTTAAAATTACAGTAGGTTTATAATAAATCTTGACTTTAGTTCAAAAAGGGTTTCTTCACCTTCTCTATTTCCTCCTCTTTGTTCAAAAGTGTATTGACTATTCTTAAACTTTGCTTTTGTCTATGAATTTTCAAATTGGATTGCCAAAATATGTGAAAATTGTTGACTTGGTTTTTTGAGGTAAACTTTATATACAGCAAAACACACACATTTTATATGAACAATTTAATGAGTTTTGAAATTGTATAACATCTTATAATCAATACCCAGCCAAAGTATAGAATATTTCTATCATCCCAGAAAGTTGCCTCATGCCCACTTTGTTAGTTCTCACCTGCTGGAAGCAACCACTGCTCTGATTTTGATCTCCATAGATTAGTTATGTCTGTTTTTGAATTTTAAATAAATGAATTCATACAGTATGTATGAAGTTGTGGGCTTACAGAAAAATCTCATATAAAATACAGCATTCCCATATAACTCCCTTTTATTAACACCTTGCATTAGTGTGGTACATTTGTTACAAATCATGGAAGAACATTTTTATAATTGTACTAGTAACTACAGTCCATCGTTTAGAATAAGGTTCACTGTTTGTGCTGTATACTCTTATGGTTTTTTTTAAAAAAAATTTATTCTAGTAACAATATATACAGCCTAAAATTTCCCCTTTTAACCACATTCAAATATATAATTCAGTGCCATTAATGATGTTACACTGTTTTGTTACCATCAGCACCATCTACCACCAAAACTTTACGATCATCCCGAATAGAAATTCTGTAGTATGTTCTCTTTTTGTGTCTGGGTTTTTTCACTCAACATATTTTTGAGATTCATCCATGTGTTGTGAGTATCAGTAGTTCATTATTTTTATTATTGATTAATAGTTCACTGTATTGCTGTGCCATATTTGTTAATCCATTCTCTTATTGGTGGTCATTTGGGTTGTTTTCATTTTTTCACTATTATGGATAAAGCGGCTATAAATATTCACATACAAGTCTTAGTGTGAACATATATTTTCATTGCTATTGGTAAATACCTAAGAGTGGAGTTGGAGGGTTATAGGGTAGAAGTATGTTTAACTTCATAAGAAACTGCCAAAGAGTTTTCCAAAGTGTTTTACCAGTTTTCATTTGCACTAGTAATGCATGAGAGTTTCAGCTGCTCCACATCCTCGCCTAACTTTTGGTGGTGTCACGCTTTTATTTTAGCCATTTTAGTGGGTATGAAGTAATATCTCATTGTGGTTTTACTTTGCATTAACCTGATGACTAGTAACGTTGAGTATTTTTCATGTGCTTATCGGTTATTCATAAATGTTCTTTTGTGAGGTGTCTTTTCCCTATGTTTTAAATTGGATTGTTTGTCTTGTTATTTTTGAGTTATATGAGTTCTTTTATATTCTGGATAAAAGCCCTTTGTCATTGTAGCAGTTTGGCAATGTTTGTGAATTCCAAAAATACATATTGGATTGTGTTTGCAAACTGGTCTGTTCTTTTGGGCATATTGAATTGCGTTGCATTCAGAAGTTTCACTTTTACGTGATTAAATTATGATTAAGGCTTTGATTGGACCATGTCAGTAGGACATTGAGTCCCCATCCCCTTGGTGGGCAGGGACTCACAGAGAAAACTACACAGCAGAGGAGTTAGTTAGAGTTTTGGATTCTGGAATCCCGGGAAATAAATACACAGAGAAGCAGATATGTGAGGAAATAGAGAAGGCTCCATTAGACACAGCAGAGGCCCCCAGAAGAGAGATGAGCCACTCACCTGGTAGTTTATAGCTGGCCTTGTGGAGAGAGCAGAGCAGCTGAACCTGGAGAGAAATGAGCCCTGGGAGAGAGATGAGACTTATCCCAGGCCACAGCTGATATTCGAAGAACTGGGACCACACAGCCTTAAGAGGAAGAGGAAGCCTGAACCCTTGCACACGTTGGCAGCCATCTTGCTCCAATACGTGGCAACAGACTTTGGTGAGGGAGGTAACTTAGGCTTTATGGCCTGGTAGCTGTAAGATTTTACCCCAAATAAATGCCCTTTATAAAAGCCAACAGATTTCTGGTATTTTGCATCAGCACCCCTTTAGCTGACTAATACAGTCATAAATCGGTGTTGTGAATAATTTCTCCTGGTCTGTGGTTTAACTTTTCACTTTCTTAATGGTGTTCATTAACGGTGGAGGGCTGCCATTGTTAAATTGTATTTTTGTTACTCTGAAAATATCTTTATTTCACCCATATGGGATATTTTCACTGGACATAGAGTTCTGGGCTGAGAGATTTTTCCTTCAGCACTTTTTTTTTTTTAAAGGAATATATATATATATATATATATTTTTTTTTTTTTTTTAAGATTTATTTATTTATTTATTTATCCCCCCTTGCTGCTTGTGTTTGCTGTGTCCATTTGCTGTGTGTTCTCTCCGTGTCTGCTTATCTCCCCCTTGCTGTGAGGTCCTGCTGCATCAGCCCACCGGGCACGCGGGCCGGCCTGCCCTCACAAGGAGGCCCCGGGAAGCGAACCCCGGGAGCTCTATCGATTGAGCCACACCCACTTCCCCTCCTTCAGCACTTTGAAAAATGTCATTTCATTTTCTTCTAGCTCCTGCCATTGTTTATATTACTGTATGTTATGTGTCTTTTTTCCCTAACTATTTTCAGATTTGCTCCTTAACTTTGGTTGTCATTAGTTTAACTTTGGTGTGTCTCAGTGTCATTCTCTTTGTATTTGCTCTTGTTGGGCCTGCTGTGATTTTTTTCCTATATTACAATTATTTGTGAAAATTACAGAAATCTCCCATATCTGTGCTTTAATATTAATATACTATATTTTATGATTACAAAATTATATTTATTTGCATGAGGTTGAAAAATCTTGCACTACTTGAAGATATTTGATCATGAAATTATTGCCTTTATTAATTTCTTTGTGAATTTATTCTATTTCTTCAATGACATTTTGAGCCTCAGGGATGGACCTGTATTTTATATCTCTTTGTTGTCATGGCATTTGACACACAGATGGCACCCAATGAAAGAAGATGGAAACTGTCTTGCTGTGGTCCTTTGAACTTTGTTCCAGTACTTCTTCCATAGCTAGTATTATCCCACTTCTTTGGTTATCAGACATTGAGTTGATTCATTCATTCACTCATACATCCATTCATCTATTCATTTGACTAATATTTATTGAGAAACTGCTATTTATCTGTTCCTGCCTTGGTGTGATGGTTTCAACAGGGTATAAGATAAACAATGTTTGCATCCTCATACAATTTATGGTTTAATGGGGGAAACCAATAATAAATAAAGAACTGTCTAAGATGCAATTAGATAGTGTTCAGGGAAAGGAAAAAAGCATGAAGGAGGTAGTTATTGTGGTGATGATATGTTTTTAAAAATAGGATTGGTAGGAAAGTCTTCTTTGAGTAGATAATATTTGAGTAGAGACCTCAAGCTGGAGCAGTTAAGTGGGTGTATTTAAACAGAGCAAGGGACTAATTATTAGGTGTTATTTCAGGGGCGTTAGAGAGGATGCCTTCTTCCACTAAACTTCTGAAATCCCTCTGACTGAACTTTGGGTGGTTATCTTAAGGCTTTGATGCCTCAAAGTATAAATTCCTTTAGGGGTGTTATTAATGTAAATTCTTACTTGCAAATACTTCTGTGTAAATGAGTTACAGAATTTTTCTGAAGAGGTGAAAATAATAGTGCAAAGATATATGGAGTATGGTGGTTTGAAGCTCTATGTACCTCAGAAAAACATGTTCTTAAACCTAATCCATTTCTGAGGGTGTGAACCCATCGTAAGTAGGACTTTTTGATGAGGCAACTTCAGTTTAGGTGTGAGCTACTTCAATCAGGACAGGACTTAATCCTATTACTGGAGTTTTTTAATAAACATAATGAAATTTAGCCAGAGAGAGAAAGAAAGCCACAGGAAGGAAGGAACTGAACATCAACAGAACCCGGAAGAGAAAGGAGAGAACAGAAGATGCCGCCACATGCCTTGCTATGGGACAAGCTAAGAAGGATGGCCAGCTACCAGCCCAAAAATGTCATAGTCTTCGAGAAGAAAGCATTGCTTTGATAATAACTTGATTTGGACTTTTTCCCAGCCTCAAACCATGTGAGAACAGATTACCATCGTTTTACCCGACCCATTTCATGGTATTTGCTTGAGCAGTCAAGGAAACTAAAACACAGAGTCAGCATTATAGTAGTTAAGAGTATGAACTGTCTGGGTTTCAAATTCTGGCTCTGCAACTTACTAGCTGTGTGATCTTGATCAAGTTAGTTAATTTCCTTGTGTCTCAATTTCCTTGATAATACTTTCTAAAAAGGGTAGATTAATCTATATTAAATAAACTATGATTCAAGAATGATATTAAAATTTGAATAATTTCCCCCTTGGACCATTGAATGGCATTACAAATGCCTAAACTGTTAAAAAATAAAATACTCTGAAGATAGTTTGGAAATGGAACAGAAACTGGAACATCCATTCATAATAAACATTCTAGTCTATGGAAGAAACTTTTATTGCAAATATGATATTGTAATATTTTGTATATTATTTTTTATAAAAATGTTTAAAATTGCCTTTTTAAAAAATGGGCTGGGGAATGAGCCTGAGACCTCGGATGTAGGAAGCTGGCGCTCAACCACTGAGTCACATCAGCTCCCCTGAGTTGGTTTTTTTATTTGTTTGCTTGTTGTTTGTTTTTAGGAGGCACCAGGGACCGAACCCCGGACCTCCCATGTGGGAAGCAGGCACTCAACCACTTGAGTCACATCTGCTCCCTGAAATTGCCTTTTAATTACAATCAAAGATATTTAGTTAGTGAAGCTAATAGGGAAGAAGTTCAACCAGGAAAGAATGAAATATCAAGAAAAAAATTAGAAAATGTAGCGCCTTTATTTGGGGGAAAAACAGATTTCTTTTTGATTGGGGACTGAAAGGCATGAATTTTTTCTTAAAAATTGTTCTTTATTATTTAAATATTTCAAACATATAGATAAGTATGGAAAATACCAAGTGTACCTTTGTAGCCATGACTCACTTTTAACAAAAACAAAAAAATCTTTGTTTTTCTGTATTTACTTCTGTTGGAAACACAACAATACAAATACAACATTAATTGCTGCCTCATGTATAGCCCTCCATGATCCCATTTTCCTCCTTCCTTCCATAGAGGTAATTCTGAATTTGTTGTTAATTATGCTCGTGTTAGTTTTGTTCTTCAGCAACACATATGTGCATGCACATAATATATGGCATTGTTTACATGGTTTAAAATTTTATTAAAATGATATAATGTGCTCATAATCCTGAAACATTCTGTTTCACAAAAAATTGTTTGATATTTGCTCATGCTGATACATGTCACTCTGGTTCATTCATTAAGTGTTATATATGGCTTCCATCATATGTATGCCACAGTATATCCTTTTTCATATTGATGGACGTTTGCCCGTTTTTCATTACCATCAACAAGGATGTAATAAATATTTTCGGTCTGTCTCCTTATGCACATGTGAGAAAGTTTCTCTAGGATATATGCTTAGAAATGGAATTGTTTGTCACAGGGTGTAAGCACCTTCAACTTCACTAGGTAGTGTCAACCATCACACCAAGACAGTTTAACTGTTCCCATTTCCCCACATTCTCACCAACACTTGGGGTTACCATGATTTTTAATTTTTGCCAAATTGGATGGGTAGGAAATGTGTCTTGCTATTTTACTGTGCACTTTCCTGATTAACTGTGAGATTGATTTCCCTTTTTTAATGCTACCTGGAGTTCTTTGTCTATGAATTAAGTTCTTTGCCCATTTTTGTATTGCATTGCCATTGGCTCATTGATTTGTGTGATTTATATTATAAATAGTAATATTTTGTTGATTGTATATTTTGTAAATTATTCTTAAAATTTATCTGTTATTACTGTATGTTTGGAGGAGGTGGGGATGTGTATCAAAACAAAACATGTACCTTGATTGAAAATGCTTTTATTTATTATTAATATTGCACTTATAATGGGTTGTGGCAGTTTGATATTAATTTATGAATCCCAAAAAGGGAAAAATTGTGTTTGTAAACTAATCTATTCCTCTGGGTGTGATACCCTTTGATTGTATTAAATTCAGCTGAGGCGCCATTGATTAGATTGCCTGTTAAGATTGCTTTTAGGGCTTTTTGATTCAACTACGTCAGTAAGGTGTGACTCAGGTTGAGTCCCTAACCCTTGCTAGGTCTCATATAAATGGACACTCACAAAGACACATAGGAAAAAGAGAGCTCTGTCATTTTGACCTTGCCATGTGACAGAAAGGAGAAGGCTTAAACAACTGAGGCCTGGGGGAGAGATGAGCCATTTTGCCTGATAGCTTATAGGTGAAATCGGGAAGAGAGCAGAACAGCCAGGACTGATTTAGAAGGCCCAGAAATAAACAAGCTCTCTGCCAGGAGAGAGAGGGAGCCCTAACAGACAAGCCCTATGCCAGCTTGCAGCTGAAATTGGGAAGAAAGCAGAGCAGCTGAGCCTGAGAACACACCCACAGGGGAAGGCCGAAACCTCGCAAAGATAGGCGGCCATCTTGGTTCACCACATGGCAACAAACCAGGATCAACAGTAGCTGACTTTGGTGAGAAAGCATCTCTGTTGATGCCTTGATTTGGCCTTGGAACTGTAAGCATTTACCCCCAAATAAATCCCCATTATGAAAGCCAATGGCTTTCTGGTACTTTGCATTGGAACCCCTTTGGTGGTCTAATACATGGGTCAAGTGTTTTTCTCTCAGCACTTTACAAATTAACTTATTTTGACTTTGATAAGCCCATGAAATAGGTACTATCATTACACATATACATTTTTTCTTTATTAGAGAAGTTGTGGGTTTATAGAACAATCATGCATAAAATATAGGATTCCAATATACCACCCCACCACCAACATCTTGCATTGATCTAACATTTGTTAAAATTGAAGACAGTGCATTTTTATAATTGTACAATTAATTAATTCCATGGTTTAACTTAGGGTTCACTCTGTGTAGTGTAGTTCCATGGATTTTCTTTTTAAATTTTTATTGTTACCATATATACAATCTACACTTCCTCCCTTTAATCATATTCAGATACACATTTCAGTGCTGTTAATTGCATTCACAATGTTGTGCTCCCATCACCGCCATCCATTACCCAAACATTTCCATTATTCCAAATAAGAATCCTGTACATATCAAATCTTAAGTACTCATTCCCTATCCCCACCCTATCCCCTGGAGCCCTGTGTTCTAGATTCTGACTCTATGAGTTTGCTTACTCTAATTATTTGAAATCATTGCAATCATACAGTATTTGGCTTATTTCACTCAACACGATGTCTTCAAGTTTCATCCATGTGGTTGCATGTATCAGGACTTCATTCCCTTTTCTGCTGAATAATATTCCATTGAACGTATATGCCACATTTTATTTACCCATTCATCAGTTGATGGACATTTGGGTTGCTCCCATCTTTTGGCAATTTGAATAATGCTGTTATTCACATTGAAGTGCAAATATCTGTTCAAGACCCTGCTTTCAATTTTTTGGAGTATATATCTAGTGTGAGATTGTCTGGTCATATAGTAGTTGTATATTTCGCTTTCTGAAGAACCACCAAACTGTCTTTCACAGCAGATGCACCATTTTTACATTGCTAACAGCAAGGAACGAATGTTCTTATTTCTCTGCATGCACTCCAATGCTTGCTATTTTCCACTAAAAAAAAAAAAATAGCAGCCATTTTAATGGGTGTGATTTTCATTTGTATTTCCCTGATGGGCAATTATGTTGAGCACCTTTTCATGTGTTTTCTGTCCATTTGTATATCTTCTTTAGAATGATGCCTGTTCAAGTCTTTTTCCCATTTGTAAATTGGATTGCCTTTTGTTTGTTAAGTTGAAGGATTTCCTTAAATAAGCTGATGTCAATCTTTTATTGGATATGTGGTTTCCAAATATTTTCTCCCATTGTGTAGGTGTCTTTTACTTTCATGATAAAATCCTTTGGGGAACAAAAGTTTTGTATTTTATTTTAATGAAGTCCCATTTATCTATTTTTTCCTCTTATTGCTTGTGCTTTGGGTGTAAAAATCTAAGAAATTGTTGCCTAACACAAGGTCCTGAAGATGCTTCCCCTTGTTTTCTTCTAGGAGTTTGATTGTTCTGGCTCTCATAGTTAGGTCTTTGACCCATTATGAATTGATTTTTTTTTGTATGTGGTGTGACTTAGGGGTCCTTCTTCTTCTTCTTTTTTTCCCCTTACAAATGGATATCCAGTTTTCTCAGCACCATTTGTTGAAGAGATTGCTCTTTTCCAATTGAGTTGTCTTTGCCACCTTGCCAAAAATCAGTTGGCCATAAATGTAGAGGTTGATTTCTGAGCTCTCAGTTCTATTCCATTTTGTCTATATTTCTGTCCTTGTGCCAGTACCATGCTGTTTTGATTACTGTGGCTTTCAAAACAATTTATTGAAGTATATCATTCATACATGAACATACATAAACTATAAGTGTTCAGTAAGCATTGTAACTTACAAAACAAACATGCATAACATCATACAGGGCTCCCACACATCACCCCACCACAAATAATTTGCATTGTTGTGAAACATTTGTTAACAAATTATGAAAGAGCATCGTCAAAGTATTACTAAATATAGTCCATATTTTACTCCCCTATACATTTTTTTTAAGGATTTATTTATTTATTTACTTTTATCCATTTTTACCGCCCTCCGCCCCTCATTCTTGCTGTTTTTGTGTCTATTCGCCGGGCAACTCCCTGTGTCTGTTTCCTGCCCTCTCTTCTCATCCTTCTTCTCCTGTCTTCACTGGGATTCAATCCTTGGAAACTCCGATGTGGGAGAGAGGCATCCTGCTGCCTGTGCCACCTTAGTTCCTGGTTTTTCAGTGCGTCTTGTCTTGGCTTTCCCTTCTGTCACTCTACTGTTACGTCATCATCTTGCTGCGTGGCTCGTGGGGCCTGACGGCTCACCTGCGCACGGGGCCTGATGGCGCCCCTGCGCATGGGGCCTGGGGAGCTCACCCGCTGGTGGGGCCTGGCAGTGCACCCACACACGGGGCCTGATAGCTCACTCATTTGTGGGGCTTGACGGTGCACCTGCTCACGGGGCCTGGGGGGCTCACCCGCACACGAGGCCTAGTGGTGCACCCGTGAGTGGGGCCTAGTGGCCCATGTGCCTTCTATATTTTCCTTTTTTTAATTTTTACCAGGAGGTCCTGGGGATAGAACCCAGCTCCCTCCATATGGGAGATGGACACCCAACCATTTGGGCCACATCCATCCCCCTGCTATATCTCTTAAGGTTGACCAAAGATACCTAGAGTTACAGTCTTTTCCCATACAGGATGGTCTTATAATAAATCAGACTTAGTATATCACCAGCATTCTGAAAACCAGACCTAGGGAGAAAAACTAGGTCTGGGGACACATGCATGGTTTCTAATATAGCAAATGTTTAGCCTACCCTGATTATCACAAAATCAGGACAGTGAGAATATTTGCATAATAAGTTTTAAGATGGGTAAGTGTGAGTCCTCCAACTTCATTCTTTTCAATTTGGCTTTAGCTATTCAGTGCCCCTTACCCTTCCATATAAACTTGATATGCTTTTACATTTCTGCGAAGAAGGTTGTTGGAATTTTGATTGGAATTGTCATTGAATCTACAATTACTTTGGGTAGTATTGACATCTTAACAATATTTGGGTCTTCCAATCTATGAACATAGAATGTCCTTCCATTCATTTAGGTCTTGTTTAATTTCTTCTAGAAATTTTTTTAACACATCAAATTTATTGATACATATTAATAAAGCATAAATCCTTCCAAGGTGTACAATCAATGTTATTTGGTATAATCACATAGTTGGGCATTCATAACTTCAATCATTATTAGAGCATTTTCATTATTCCAATAATAATAATTAAAAAAACCAAAAAATAGACAAAGAAACTCATCACCTCTCAATTTGCTATGCTTTCCCCGCTGTACATAGCTGCTATTGCTTCCATCTCTCATAAACACTCATATATGCAATATTATCCATATTTGTATTTTACATGAGGTTTCACTATGTTATACAGTCCCATGTTAAATTTTTTAGCTTTCCTTCCAAAATGTCCTTAGACTTTCCCTTTCAACCACTGTCATACCCACATAATAGCTCTGCTAGTCACAAACACCATGATGTGCTCTCATCATTTTCAAAGATTTATAACCTTTTTAAATCGATTCTGCACAGATTAACTCTCAGCTTTCCATTTTCTACCCTCATTCTATTTTCTGGTGACATATATTCTAACTATTAACTCCATGAGTTTACACAACATATTCAGTTCATAATAGCACAATCATACAGTATTTGTCCTTTTGTGTCTGGCTTGCTTCACTCAACGTTATGTTCTTCAGGTTCATCCATGTTGTCATATGTTCACAACTTTATTTCTGCTTACCACTGCATAATATTCCATTGTGTGTATATACCACAGTTTGTTTATCCAGTCAGTGGTTGATGGACACCTGGGTTGTTTCCATCTTTTGGCAAGTGTGAATACACTGCTGAAGGAGTTCCAGCAAGATGGCATCGGCTTAGGTGGGCACTCGAACTCTCTCTCAAAAAACAGCTGAGAAGGGGCAAAATCCTACCCGGGTGAGCTGTTTTGGGAACCCACAGAGCAGGAGGCTTCAGGGCATTGATCTGGAGGGAACTAGACAAAGAGATAAAGAGCCCAAGGGAAAACCATGAGTTTCTCACCCCTGTGACTGGAAAAAGCCGGCGGCTAAGCCCCACCCTCAAGGCAAAAAGCCTCCACCAATCCCCTGACTCCCACCAGTCACCAAGTGGGAAGGAGCATTCTTTGGGAGGAAGAGGGTTCTGGTGAAGGGTGGAGAGGGGTTTCCTTTCTGTGGATTTGGTTACCTGGGCCCCCTTTGAAGCCGGCACTGAAGTGGCCCTGGGAAGAGGGGAGAGGGGAATCTGCTTAGGCAGCCTGAGACACCCAGCCACCCTGGGAGAGAGGAACTTGGGCAGGGAGAGGGCGGAGACAGGCAGCAGACTAGTCCGGTGCTGAAAACTATCAAAATTCCAACTCCTCTAAGGGAGACAGGTGGTAGGAAGCCTCAATAAGCTTCCAAGGGCCTGTTTAGGGTCCCCTGAGAGGAGGAGGGGCCTGAAAGAGGGTCTAGAGTGGTTTCTTTGAATCCGGGAAGGGACCTCAACCTGAGCAAGAGAGGGGAGGAGGGGATCCGCTTACACAGGCTGACACACTCAGCTGCCCTGAGAGAGAAAGCAATTAGAATAGAAAGGGGGCAGGGACAGACAGGTGCCTAATCAGCAGGACTCTGGCCAACTGCAAAGATTCTAACCTGCCCCAGGTAAAGTGGGTGGATAGCTTTCTCAAAGGCTAACTGACCCAAGTAGAATGTCTAGCTCAGTGGAGGAGTTCCTGCCTTGAATATGTGAGGTTCCTGGTTTGAATCCTGGCTTTCCTTAGAGAAGTGATCCACTGGGTTATCAGACATCCAGCTGATACTTTAGGACAGGAAACATATAGACATTCTTTTTGTATTAGCTTTTCTTGGATCTCTTATTTTTCTTTAAAAAGTTTCCTTTTTTCAATTTAACTTAGTTTACTCGCTAAAACCTGGTTTAAAACCTGCAGGGGGCAGGCTGCAGGGTAATTGATTGATGAACACCAGCAGCCTGAGAAGCTCCTTAGGGGCCTAAAAGGGAAGGCTGTTTTTTCCATGTTTTTTGTTTGTTTACTTGTTTTTTGTTCTTTCCCCCCCACTTTTTATTCTCTGTCTCCCCCCTTTTGTTGTTAATTAGTTGCTGCTCTTTTGTTTCTTCTTTGTTGTGCTTCCCCTTCCTTTGTTTCCCCTTTTTTTTTGTTTACCAATTTTGTCTATCTAGCTATTTCTTTTCCTTCCTTCATCTTTCTATCGTCTGCTTTCTGTTGTTCTTTCATTCCATCTTTTTTGGTTTGTTCTTCAATTTTTCTTGTTCTTATTTCTCTCTCCTTTTTTCTGTTTTCTTTCTTTTTTTTTTACTTTTTTACTTTCTGTCTTTTCTTTTTCCCTCTCTCCTCACCATTCTGGCCTTTTAATTCATTCTATATGTTTTTCTCTATTCACTATTGCCAAAAGTTGGAAACAACCCAAATGCCCATCAACAGATGAATGGATAAACAAATTGTGGTATATATATACAATAGAATATTACTCAGCTGTAAGAAATAATGCAGTATTAACACACGGGATAACATGGATGATTCTTGAAGACCTTATGTTGAACGAAGCAAGCCAGGCACTGAAAGAAAAATATTACATGACCCCACTGATATGAATTAAGCAAATTAAGCAGACTCACAGAGCTAGAGTCTGGAAGATAGGTTTTCAGGAAATTGAATGGGAGAAGAGGGCTGTGAACCAACACCCATATGGGCAAAATCTATGATAAGGTGGAAGTGTGTATTTGTACGGTGGAGGGGCATGACAGTGGTGTAATGATACTGTTGGGTTGGGCAGTGCTGGTTTGTCAGGGGGGTGGGTTAGGGAGGGTGGGTTGGACTGTCCATGAAACTGGGGGGAGGGTTGGTGGAAGGAGCAGATGGACACTGGGGATTGGCTGGTACATGGTTAAAACTGCAATGCTGGAAATGCTCTGTTGGCAAGTGAGGGTTGCTGGTTTGGGGTGTTGGATGCGGAGGGCATTTGGGACAGGGCACACCTGGGGCAGGCTTCTAGGGAGTGTGTGAGTGTTCATCTTGCCATAGTGTGTTATATCAGTGGGTGGAGACCCACATAATAAGCATCAAGGTGGTGGACGCCTATCCTGGGGAGGCCCACTATGTTCTCAAATAGAGGGGTGTAACCATTGGCCAATTTGATGTAATTATGAATTCCAAAAATATAATTGGATCATGTTTGTAAACTGATCTGTTAATCTGGGCATGATTAGGTTATGATTAGGGCATTGAGCCCCACCCCTTGGTTGGTGGGTAATCGAATATAAAAGGCAAGGCAGAGAACAGAGTAGCAGTCAGTCTTTGAGAAGCAGCTTTGATGTTGGAAAGAAGGCCCCAGGAGAAGAGAAGTGAGCCATTCACCTGATCGCCTACAGCTGACCTTGTGGAGGAAACAGGAGCTAAGCCCAGAGAGAAATGCAGCCCTGGAAGAGAGGAACCCAAGAAGCCTGAACCCTGGGCAAATGTCGGCAGCTGTCTTGCTCCAACACATGACAATGGACCTTGGTGAGGGAAGAAACTTATGCTTTATGGCCTGGTAACTGTTGACTTCTACCCCAAATAAATACCCTTTATAAAGACCAACCCATTTTTGGTATTTCACATTAGCACCCCTTTGGCTGACTAATACAAGGGACGAGAGTCTCTCGAGAGGACGGACAGTGCCTAAGAGGGGAGGACAAACCAGTGTGTCAAGCCCTCAGTGTTGTTGCAAGTTAATTCTGAATCTTGTCCTTTAAGGAGTGAAGCCTGATGGTTGCCGTGGGTCCTGAGGGGAGGGGGAGGGAGCAATAGAATAGATGGAACATGGGGCCTTTTGGGGGCGATGGAAGTGTTCTACATGATCTTGCTGTGATGGATATAGGCCATGTTAAATTACATCAAAATTTATAAAAGTGTATGGTCCAAAATGTAAACCATAATGTAAATCATTGAACAAGGTTAGTAGCTACGTTTCAATATTTGTACATCAGTTGTAACAAATGTACCATCCACATATAAAATGTTATTAATAGGAGAAGGGGGAAAGGGGGAGGATGGTGGGTATATGGGAGTCCCCTGTATTTGGTACATGACTTTCCTGTAACCTAAAAGTTCTTTGAAGACAAAATGAAAAAAGTAAGACACTGGGGGAATAAATGGAAGCAAATGTCACTGTATGTATAGGACAACAGATCTTACAGTGATGAAAGGCAAAATATAAAAAAAAAAATTTAAATATTTTTTCATTAGTTTCTATTATCCCAAATTTAAAACATTTTTAAATATATTTTTTCACTCTTACTTTCTGGCTGTTTTTATTTCTTTTTTAAAATTTTTAAAATTTTTAAACAATTTATTGAATAAATATATTTATTGAAGTATATCATTCATACACGAACATACATAAACTCTAAGTGTTTAGTAAACATCGTGATCTTTCAAAGCAAACATGCATAACATCATACAGGGCTCCCATATATCACTCCCCATAAACCCCCTGCATTGTTGTGAAACATTTATTAACAAATCATGAAAGACAATCGTCAAAGTATTACTACTAACTATAGTCTGAATCTTCCTCCCCTATACATTAAGGATTTATTTATTTATTTATTTATTTACTTTTATCTATTTTTACCACCCCCCTCCCCCCATTTTTGCTGTTTCTGTGTCCATTTGCCGGGCAACACTCTGTGTCCATTTCCTGCCCTCTCTTCTCATCCTTCTCCTCCTGTCTTCACTAGGATTTGATCCTAGGAACCTCCAATGTGGGAGAGAGGCGTCCTACTACCACCTGCGCCACCTTAGTTCCTGGTTTTTCAGTGCATCTCATCTTGGCTCTCCCTTGTGTCATTCTCCTGTTACGTCATCATCTTGCTGTGTAGCTTGTGGGGACTGGCGGCTTACCCACACATGGGGCCTGGTAGCCCACGTGCCTTCTATATTTTTCTTTTTTTTATTTTTACCGGGAGGTCACGGGGATAGAACCCAGGTCCCTCCATATAGGAGATGGGTGCCCAATCACCCAAGCCACATCCGTCCTCCTGCTATATCTCTTAAGGTTGACCAAAGATACCCAAAGTTATAGTCTTTTCCCATACAGGATGGTCATATAATAAATCAGGCTTAGTTTATCACCAGCATTCTAAAAACCAGACCTAGGGAGAAAAACTAGGTCTGGGGACACATGCATGGTTTCTAATATAGCGAATGTTTAGCCTACCCTGATTATCACAAAATCAGGACAGTGATAGTATTTGAATTTATTTCTTATTTTTAAAACTACCTGTATTAGTCAGCCAAAGGGGGTGCAGATGCAAAATACCAGAAATCTGTTGGTTTTTGTAAAGGGTTTTTATTTGGGATAGAAGCTTACAGTTACCAGGCCATAAAGTGTAAGTTACTTCCCTCACCAAAGTGTTCTGTCACATGTTGGGGCAAGATGGCTGCAACGTCTGCAAGGGTTCAGGCTTCTTGGGTTCCTCTCTTCCTGGGGCTCCATTTCTCTCTGGGCACAGGTGCTGTGCTCTCTCCACAAGGACAGCTGTAGATTATCAGGCAAACAGTTCTGTCTTTCTCCCTGGGGCTTCTGCCATGTCTAATGAGCCATCTCTGTTCCTCTGTATTCTTCTCCTGTGTGTTCACTTTCTGGGCTCCAGCTCAAAACTCCCACTCTCTTCTCTGCCATGTAGTTTTCTCTGTGAGTTGCTGCCCACCAAAGGGGCAGGAACTTAATGTCCTCTCATGTGGCCCAATCAAAGCCCTAATCATAATTTAATCATGCCCAGGTACAGACCAGTTTACAAACATAATCCAATATCTATTTTTGGAATTCATAACAATGCCTAACTGCCCAACTACCATTGTTATTTCATTTTCTTATAAACTGTATTTGGCTATTTTATTGGCTTCATTTTTGAAGAAGTTTTGAATCACAGAAGGGTTACAACTGTGGCAGGGGAGGATAAGTGGTGTGGGGTGTCATTGATGGGGCATACATGGGAGGAAGCTCACCTGGGCATACATATAAGGCATATAAATGTGTTCAAATATTCATGGAGCATTGTCATAGTGGGTGGAGATTCACACAACAACCGAAAGAATATCAAATTCCCATCCTGGAGAGCTCTGCCACATTCTCTAATGGAACAGCAAGAATCCCCCAAGCATGGGGGCAATGACTGGTGAAGGAGGATGGACCATTGACAGGCCCTTGATATTGATAATTATGCTTATGAGCCTTTACTCTTGAACTGGAAACTTAGCCTGCTATTATCGGATGCCTAAGAGTTGCTTCCTGGGAGCCTTCTGGTTGCACAAATGTGGCCTCTCTCTAAGCTGAACTCAGCATATAAATACATTACCTTCCCCCCAGTGTGAGCCATGTCCCCTGGGGATGAGCCTCCCTGGCACTGAGGGATTACTACCAAGCACCAACTAGCAATGCAACTGGAAAAAGACCTTGACCAAAAGGGGGAAAAGGTAAAGACAAATGAGTTTTTATGGCTAAGAGACTTCAAAGTGAGTCAGGAGGTCATTCCAGAGGTTATACTTATACACATCTCAGCAGGATCTCATTGACTGCCAAATTAGACACTACCCCAAACAGTGGGGCTCCTGAAGGTTCTGGAGATAGCCAGAGAGTATAGTCAGGGCAGATAGCTCAGGAGTTTGGTGCCTTGCCAGTGGGCCCTACTTTGGAATTTATGCTCCCCAGGGTAATAGAGTTGGACTCAGTTGTGGTTTTCCTACACATGGCTCTTCTGCTCTTCTATGTGAGCCTATAATTAGTATTAGAGTTGATAGGTATATGTCCAAGAGACTTAAATCTTTGGGATGTCTATGTGCCAGGTAGGCTCCAAATCTCAACGGAGTTGCAACACCTCTCTCCAGTTCAATTGACTCACCTAGGACAACTAATAAGGAGGTGATGATGGACAACTACCATACCAAGGAACTGAGAGAGTCTACAACTGCAAGCAAGAGAGTCCCATCCATCGGCCCTAATGGATTGCAGCCCCCTCTCAATTAGAGGTGCAGTGGACATCACCACCCCAGAATCCTCTGGATTGGGGAGTGAAGTATGGACTAAAGTAGACTTACTGGTATTCTACTATAGACTTCTCGAGATGCTAGCAATGGAAGAAATTATATCATTGATGTGGAGGCAGTGGCCACTGAAGATTCTGAGGGCAGGGAGAGGGAAAAACAGGTGTAATACGGGGGCATTTTTGGGACTTAGGAATGTCCTGAATGACATTGCAATGACAGATAGAGGCCATTATGTATCTTGCCATACCTACAGAACTGAGTGAGAGAGAGTGTAAACTACAATGTAAACTTTAATCCATGCTTAGTGGTAATGCTCCAATATGTGTTCATCAATTGTAACAAATGTACCACACTAATGAAGAATGTTGTTAATGTGGGAAAGTGTGGGAGGGGTAGGGAGTGAGGCATGTGGGAATCCCCTACATTTTTATGTACCATTTATGTAATCTAAATATCTTTTAAAAAATAATAAAAAAATACACTGCTATGACTGCTAGTATGCAGATGTCTGTTCATGTCACTGCTGTCAGTTATTCTGGGTATATGCCTAATAGTGGTATTGCTGTGTCACATGGCAAATCTATATTCAACTTCCTTAGGAACTGCCAAACAGTCCTCCACAGTGGCTGTACTTTTCTACATTCCCACCAACAGTGAATAAGCATTTCTATCTTTCCACATCCTCTCTAACACTTGTAGGTTTTTGACTTTTTAGTAGTGGCCATTCTAATAGGTATGCAATGGTATCTCATTGTAGTTTTGATTTGCATTTCCCTAATTGCTAGGGAGGTTGAACATTTTTTCATGTGTTTTTTCACCATTTGTATTTCTTCTTTGGACAAATGTCTATTCAAGTCTTTTGCCTGGTTTTTTATTTGTGTAGTCTTTTTATTGTTGAATCATAGGTCTTACTTATGAATTCCAAAAAAAGAATGAAATGAATATGTTTGTAAACTGATCTGTTCCTCTGGGTGTGAGCCCCTTTGATTGTATTAGATTCACCTGAGATGTCTTTGATTAAATTACCTGTTAAGATTAGGGTTTTGATTTGACCATGTCGGTAGGGCATGACTCAGTGTTGAGTTCCCACCGCCTTGGTGATATAAAGAGACACTCACTCAAGAAGACACACGGAGGAGGAGAGAACTTGGTCATTTTGGTCCTGCCATGTAACAGAGATGAGAAGGCTCAAGCAGCTAAAGCCCCTGGAAGAGAGATGAGCCCTATGCCAGCCTACAAGTGAGATCTGAAGCAGCTGGGCCCATGGAGCCTTAAGAGGAAGAAGGAAGGAGAGACCAGGCAGAGATAGCCCACCATCACCATCGTACTTCAACATGTGGCAAGACACTTTTGTGAGAAAGCAGCCTTGAGTTGGACTCTTCAGGGCCTTGTAACTGTAAGCTTTTACCCCAAATAAATACCCTTTATAAAAGCCAATAGATTTCTGGTACTTTGCATCAGCACCTTTTGGTTAACTCAACAGATATTAAACCCTTATTGGATATGTGATTTCCAAATATTTTCTTCCATTGAGTTGGCTGCCTTTTTACCCTTTTGACGATGTCCTCTTGTTGGCATTCAGGAACTGGGTCGGTGAAAACGGTGCAGTGGATGGGAAAGAAAGAGACAAAGAGAAGGAGAAAATGGGATCAGGGGACCCTCCATCCGATATGGAGAGAAGAGCAATTGGAGCAACTAATGTTCCTTTCACCAAAAGTTACTTTTCCAATGATAAAACTATAGGATCTCGTACACATACTGTAAGAAATTGAGTTGATTTTCTTTTTAAATTAGTAATATTAGTTTTACTGCCTTACCATTCAAAAATTGGACCAGTTCCCAAAAATAATTTCCACAAATAACTTTGAGTTTTGTTAAGTTTAGTGTCCCATGGTTATAGGATATATCTTCCTTGATTTTTCCAATTTATTGAGCTGTTAGTAAATGCTGTATTACCAAAATTCCAGAAATAAGGATTACTGTCATTAGTAATTATGGTTGGATTATTAATGAACCAAGATACGGTTGTGTTTTTAATATATTTCGGTATCCCTATAAGGGCCCGATCCTTTACAATTCCATAGGAATCATTAAACAACACAGCTTCTGTAAGCCCATGACAAATATGCTATTTGTCATTAAGTAGTTGGTTGTGAGAGGGACATGTAAGATTTACCATATTTTCTGGTTTATATGGTAAAGAAGGGAAAATGAGAACATAGATTCAAGTTTGATTTTTCCTTGTTAAAACTACACTGCGATTTTTAGGTTGCATG
Organism: Cabassous unicinctus; assembly: GCA_029593785.1. NCBI lineage: Eukaryota > Metazoa > Chordata > Mammalia > Cingulata > Chlamyphoridae > Cabassous > Cabassous unicinctus. Next base: position 3,737 of record JAQZBX010018806.1, on the reverse strand, counting down.
CATACAGAACCATATCCAATAACATAGCGCAGTCTATAAAAGGTAAAGTTAAATTTTCTATAAGTTTCCCTTTTTCTTTTGGCTTTAAGGGTAGTCATATATCTATAGGTCCTGGAAAATGGTGAGATTGATTAAGATAAATTGGGTAAGACTCGTTGTTCCAAGTTAACAGCTCTAAAAAAGGTGGGTTGGTAATGTATGCCCAATAAGTGTAATCATGATGTGGTATCTTACCTTGACCTAATACTTTACCTATAATTATAATTAATCCAATGTAAAACCACCATGTCCATAGTTTAAGTCTTGGCAGCATCTCCAACTCTAGGCTTGATTCTTCTGGAGGGGATCCACTGCTCTTCTACTGTTTCTGTAATGATAAGAGCAAAACCTTGGCCCCCAAATTTTACCTCTCCTTTTTCCCATTTATTGGTTGTTTCATTTTTCCAATATATTGGTTGTCCACATTTTTCATTTTCATTCTTTTTATTAACCTCCCAATGTCTTTCTGTTTCTGTGGTATTAGAAATTTGTTGTCTATTAAGAAAATTTAAGGTAAGCAATGCTTTAGATAGTTTGTCTTTAGCAGATTCTCCTCCATCCTCTGAGGTGTAAAAGTGTTTAATTTTGAGGAGACCCCATTTCTATATTTTCATTTGTTATTCATGCTTTGTGTGTAAGGTTTAAGAAACTACAGCCTACCACAAGATCTTGTTTTTTTTCTACGTAGTCTTCTAGGAATTTTACGGTTGTAGCTTTTATATTTAGGATCTTGAACCATTTTGAGTTAACTTTTGTATAACATGTGAGATAGGGATCCTCTTTCTTTTGGATATGGATATCCAGTTCTCCAAGAATCATTTGTTGTACAGTCTATTATGGCCTAGCTGTGAGGGCTTGACAGCCTTGTCAAAGATCACTTGACCGTAGATGTGAGGGTCTATTTTTTAGTTCTCGATTTGGTTCCATTGGTCAGTCTGTCTATCTTTATGCCAGTACCATGCTGGGTTTTTTTTGTGTTGTTGTTGTTGTTGTTTATTTATTTTATTTTATTTTTTTACCACTGTAGCTAAATAATATGCTTTAAAGTCAGGAAGTGAGAGTCATCCAACTTCATTCTTCTTTTTAAAGACATTTTTGGTTATTCAGGGCCCCTTACCATTACAAATAAATTTGACATTTGGATTTTCCATTTCTGCAAAAAAAAGGCTGTTGAAATTTTTAGTAGGATTCAGTTGAATCTGTAAATTAATTTAAATAGAATTGACATCTTATAGATATTTAGTCTCCCAATCCATAAACATGGACTGTCCTTCCATTTATTTAAGTCTTCTTCAGTTGCATTTAGCAATGTTTTGTAGTTTTCTGAATATTGGTCCTTTATATCCTTGGTTAAGTTTATTCCTAAACATTTGCTTCCTTTAGTCACTTGTATAAATGGAGTTTTTTTCTGATTTCCTCCTTAGATTGTTCATCATTAGTTTATAGAAATGCTACTGATTTTTACATATTAATCTTGTATCCTGCCACTTTGTTGAACTCTTCTATTAGTTCTGGTAGCTTTGTTGTGGATTTTTCAGAATTTTCTAGATATTAGATCATATCCATGAATTGTGAAAGTTTCCCTTCTTCCTTTCCTATTTGGGTACCTTTTATTTCTTTATCTAGCCTAATTGTTCTAGGCTAGGACATCTAGCACAATATTGAATAACAGTGGTGACAGTGGGCATCCTTGTCTTGTTCCTGATCTCAGCAGGAAAACTTTCAGTCTTTCACCTTCGAGTACAATGCTAGCTGTAGGTTTTTCATGTATGTGCTTCACCATACTGAGAAAGCATCCTTCTTTTCCTATCTTTTGGTGGGTTTTTGTCAAGAAAGAAGGCTGTATTTTGTCAAACACCTTTTTGCATCAATAGAGAGGATCATGTGATTTTTCTTCTTCAATTTATTAATGTGGTTTATTACTGTAGCTGTTTGGCAGTTTGATGTAATTATGAATTCCAAAAATCTATATTAGATTATGCTTGTAAATTGATCTGTTAATCTGGGCATGATTAGGTTATGATTAGGGCATTGACTGGGTGTTCAGCCCCACCCAGTGGGTGGGTGAATCAAATATAAAAGGCAAGGCAAAGGACAGAGGAAGCAGTTTTGATGTTGCAGTTTTGATGTTGGAGAGAAGGCCTAGGGGTAGAGACGAGCCATTTGCCTGAGAGTTTACAGCTGGCCTTGTGGAGAGAAGCAAAGCCTAGAGAGTCTAATAGTCTAAAGCTGACCTTGTGGAGGCAACCAGAGGAGCTAAGCCTGGAGAGAAACGCAGCCCCAGGAAGAGAGGAACCCAAGAAGCCTGAACCCTTGCAAACGTCAGCAGCTGTCTTGCTCCAACACATGGCAATGGACTTTGGTGAGGGAAGAAACTTATGCTTTATGGCCTGGTAACTGTGGAATTCTATCCCAAATAAGTACCCTTTATAAAGACCAACCAATCTCTGGTATTTCACATTAGCACCCCTTTGGCAGACTAATACAGAATTTGGTACCAGGAGTGGGGAAGTGCTTTTGCATATACCAAAATGTTGGAACAGTTTTATAAATTGGTAAGGGGTATTTTTTGGAGGAATTGTGAAATACTTGATGGAAAAGGCCTAGATCACTTTGAAGAGACTGTTGATAGCAATATGGATGCTAAAGAGACTTTCTATGATGCCTTAGAAGTAAATGATGAAACTATTATTGGAAACTGGAGGAAAGGAGATCCATGTTTTAAAGTTGCAGAAAACTTAGCAAGATTAACTCCTGGTGTTATATGGAAGACATAATTTGAAAATGGCGAACCGCTGCATTTAGCTGATAAACTTTCCAAGGTAAACTCAGAGAATGTGGCTTGGCTTCTTCTTGCAGCTTATAGCAAAATACTAGAAGAGCGAAGTACACCAAGGACTGAACTTTTGGGCACAAAGAAAACAGAAACTGATTTCCGGAACTTCCAAGTTTCTAGAAATCAAGTTTCCAGATTGAAGTGCCCCATTTGAAGACTTAGCTAAACCTGGAACTTGTAAATCAGAATTGAAGATGCAGTTATCTCAGAAAGACTTGTGGAAAGTCTTACTGTCTGATGACTTGGACCCCTGCTTCTTGCATGCTAAACCAACAATGTTTTTGAGAGAGCTGTATGAACAAAACCACCGTCAGCTTGGACAAAAAAGGACATGGAAAGTAGAGATTGAAGGAGAAACAGCTTTAAGAAGAAAACCATGGAACCAGAGATCTGGAATTAAGACATCTCCTTGGGCCAAGAAAGAAGCCCCACCCACGTGTACAGAGAGGGTGAGTTTGCCCCAGCAGTTGAAGAGGGTGGATGTCCCCACCCAATGTTCAGGAAGAGTTTTGCTGCCCCAGGGTACAGGGAGGGTGGAGCACATTCCTCAAAGATTAGGGTGGTTAAGGTCAGCACTTCTGTCCCCCATGGATTAGAGAAGGCCAGGTGGTCAACCCATTGCTCTGAGAGGGTTGAACCTGTATGCCAAAGGTTAGGGAAGGCCAGGTGGTCAACTCGTTGCTCTGAGGGTTGAACCTGTATGCCAAAGGTTAGGAGGAATGTTGTCTTCACCTCACTGTACTAGGGGGGCTAAGACTGTAACCCAAAGATTGGTTAAGGTGGGGCAATCACCCCAACACTCTTGGAGGGTGAGGTCTGGAGCTTGGTTGACACCCAGATGCTTGATGAGGGTGGAACCAAG
>JAQZBX010018805.1:0-34292 GCA_029593785.1 Cabassous unicinctus | reverse complement strand
TTTTTTAATTTTGTTTTGTTTTTCCTTAGAGGCTTTTTTTTTTAGACCCCACAGATAGTGGTGGACAGGGAAGAGATAGGAAACACTTGTCCCCAGTCTTCTAATCCAGTGTGTGTAGACATGTCTGGGGGAGTCTGGCAATGCATTGCCTCATTACCATCGCATTTGTAAAGGTTAAAAAGGGGGATGGAGGGAGAGAGAGAGAGAGACAGAGAGACAGAGAGACAGAGAGACAGAGAGAGACAGAGAGACAGAGAGAGACAGAGAGAGAGAGAGAGAATCATTCCCTAGCCTGTGCTTCAAACCCCTGAGAGGAGAGGAGGCATTTTGCACTAGGGTTCCTGGGGGAGCTGTCCGGCTGACCTCTGGGCCCACTGAGACTTGCTTTTTGCCCCCAATATTGTGATTAGGCATGCAGTGTATAAGCTGTGGGGTCTGGCCATGTGGGCAAGGCAATTGGCACAGATCAGGGCTGGGCCCCTAACCAACCCTCTGCACCTCAGGGCCACGCAGAGGTGTGGCCACCCTTCAAGTTCAGGCCACTGGGCCTGGGAGCACATGTCTGTCCTCAGAGCAGGAACCAGATGACTTCCTTCCCTGGTTGGCAGCTGTTTTCCAAGCCTGAGAATCACCATACCCACCCCTTCAAGATGCCCTCATAAAACAATGTAGTAAGAATACTGGACTTCTCTTATGGTATTATAATCAACCCTTATTATTTTGGTTTGCTGAGGGGCAAGGAGAGGACCTTTGCTCTGGGCAGTGTTTACTAGGTGGGTAAATTGGGGTGCATAGCTGTTTAGCTGTGGGATGTGATACAGATGCCACCAAAACTAGCTAGGCTTGGTCAAGATTAACAGTCCAGGGTTGGTAATGTCAGATGAAAAATTCGTTTTTAGCTTGTGGGTGCCAGTGCTGTAGAGTTCTCTGTTGGACACAGCCTGTTTTCTATTTGTTAAGAAAAACTACAACATAATTGCAAAATTCTTGATGGCAATAAATTTGAATAATCAGATTTACCAAAAAATGGAACTAAGCCATTCTTGTGGGTGTGGTACCCTTTGATTGGATTGGATTCAGTTGGGGGAACTTTGATTAGATTGCTTCAGTGAGGCATGAACCAGGGTGGGTCTTGTTCCTCTTGCTGGAGTCTTATATATGCAGAGGACAGAAAGCAGACAAAGAAAACAGCAGCAGAGACAAAGAAATCCCAAGAGGCTAAGTAAGAGAGAGGTCCTGGAGGTCAGAGGCTGGAATCAATGGAGTACAGAGGCAGAGAAATAAGCCCCCAAAAGGCTGAAAGAGACAAAGCTAGGAGGAGAGGGGAAGGATGAGCCATGTGCCTTGATCGCCCAGGGCTTAGCCAAGGGAGAAAGTGAGCCTGGAGAGGGCAGAGGCTGACAGAGTTGCTATTGTGTCTTGCCATGTCTTGCCATGTGGCAGGAGTCCACGATCTTCAGCAGCTGATTTTTGGTGAGACAGCATCTCTTATGATGCCTTGATTTGGACATTTACATGACCTTAAATCTGTAAGCTTGTAACATAATAAATTCCCCTTATAAAAGCCAACCCATTTCTAGTATATTACTCCCAGCAGCTTTTAGCAAACTAAAATGATTTTGTAGTCTTTTTTATTTTTGAGTCCCAAATATTTAGAAATAGATGATATGGTTTGATTTCTGGGATATGATTGAAAATAACATGGGGAGGAAGGTAGTTGTGTAGGGAATGTGCATAAATGAGATAAGACTGGCTATAGATTTATTTTATTTTTTTATTTTTTAAAAGATACTTCGATTACATAAATGTTACACAAAAAATATAGGAATTCCCATATGCCCCACTCCCCACACCTCCCACACCCTCCCACATAAACAATATCCATCATTAGTGTGGTATATTCATTGCAATTGATAAACACATCCTGGGGCATTGCCACTGAGCATGGACCATAGTTCGCGTTGTAGTCCATACTCTCTCACACCCATTTCTGCACGTTATGGGATGATATAAAATGGCCTATATCTGTTGTTGCAATGTCATTCAGGACAATTCCCAAGCCCCCAAAAAGCCCCATATTACAACGGTTTTTCCCTCTCCCTGCCCCCAGATCTTCCAATGGCCAATGCCTCAACATCAATATTGTAATTTCTTCCATTGCTATAATCACAATATGTCTACAGTAGAATACCAGTAAGTCCACTCTAATCCCTAGTTCATTCCCCCATCCTGAGGATTCTGGGATAGTGATGTCCACTCCACCTCTATATGAAAGGGGGCTTCAATCCCATACAGCTGATGAATGGGACTCTCTTTTGTGCAATTGTAGACTCTCTCATTTCCTTGGTATGGTGGTTGTCCATCCTTACCTCCTTGGTTAGTTGTCCTGTGTGAGTCCAATGAACTGGAAAGTAGGTGTTGCAACTCTGCTGAGGCTCTGGGCCCAGTTGGAACATGGACAGCCCAAATATTCCAGTATCTTGGACATACACCTACCAATTCCAGCAACAACTATATGTTCAAATAGAAGGGACAGATAAGCCATGTGTAGGGAAGCCATGACTGAGTACAACTCTGTCACACTCAGGAGCACAAACTCCAAATTAGGGCCCACTGGCAAGGCACCAAACTCCATTGCTATTTGCCCTGACCATAGGACCTGGGTGTCTCCAGAGCCCTCAGGAGCCCCACTATTTGGGGTAGTATCCACTTTGGCAGTCTATGAGATCCTGCTGAGATGTGCATAAGCGTTACCTCTGGGATGACTCCTGACTCACTTTGAAGTCTCTTAGCCATATAAACTCATTGGTCTTTACCTTTTCCCACTTTTATTCGAGGTCTTTTTCCAGTTTCTTTGCTAGCTGGTGCTTGGTGGTAATCCCTTGGTGCCAGGGAGGCTCACCTCGGGAGTCAGGTCCCATGCTAGGGGGAAGGTAATGCATGTATATGCTGAGTTTGGCTTAGAGAGAGGCCACATTTGAGCAACAAGGAGGCTTTCAGGAGGTAACTATCAGGAACCCCACAACACTAGGCTAAGTTTCAATTTCAAGAGCAAAGGCTCATAAGCATAGTCATCAATATCAAGGGCCCATCAGTGGATTATCCTCCTTCACCAGTCATTGCCCCTGCACTTGGGGGACTGTTGCTGCTCCATTAGAGAATGTGGCAGAGCTCTCCAGGATGGGAATTCAATATTCTCTTGGTTATTGTGTGAGTCTCCCTGCACTGTGGCAATTTCCCGTGAACATTTGAACACATTTATATACCTTATATATATAAGCCCAGGTGAACTTCCTCCCATGTACCCCCCATCACTGACACCCCACACCAATGATCCTCCCCTGCCCCAGTTGCAACCCTTCTGTGATCCAAAGCTTCTTCAAAAATGAAACCAATAAAATAGCTAAACATAATAAGTAGGAAAATGAAATAATAATGTTAGCATTAAATATAAGAAATAAAATACATAAAAATTTAGACAAACTAAATATAAAATAAAATTAAAAGATTGGGATACTAAAAAATAATGAAAAATATTTAAAAATTTTTTTTGACATTTTACTTTTCATCACTGTAATATCTGGTGTCCTGTATGTACAGTGACATTTTCTTCCATTTATTTCCCAGTGTCTTACTTTTTTTCATTTTTTTTTTCAAAGAAGTTTTAGGTTACAGTAAAGTCACATACAGAATACAGGGGACTCCCATATACTCAACATCCTCCCCCTTTTCCCCCTTCCCATATCAATACTTTTTTATATGTAGATGGTAACTTTGTTACAACTGATATAAAAATAGTGAAACATAATTACTAACCATGGTCAAAAGTTTACATTATGTTTTACGTTTTAGACTGCACACTTTTATAAATTTTGATGAAATTTAACATGTCCATCATTGCAAGATCATGTAGAGCACTTCCATTTCCCATTAAATAACCCTATTCCATCTATTCTATTCCTCCCTCTCCCTCACCTCAGGGCCCACGGCTACCCCCTGCACCGGCTTCACTCCTTAGATGACAAGATGCATAGTTACTTGCAACAACACTGAGGTCTTGACACATTGGTTTGTCCTCCCACCATGCTCTCGAGAGACTCCCACCCCTCCGTTTGTGAACATATTGGTCCTCACAAGGATGGGTGTCCAACTCCTTTCCACTCATTTTATGGGTCTCCACCCACTGATACAACACATATGACAAAATGATCACTCACTCCCTAGAAGCCTGCTTCAGGTGTGCCCTGTCCCAAATGCCCACCCATCCAACACCCTAAACCAGTAACCCTTCCTTGTCTTATTGCTATAAGAACATTCCCAACTTTGTACTTTCAACCACATACCTGCTAATCCCCAATGTTCACCTGGTCCCTTTCCCAACCCTCCCCCCAGTTCCCTGGACCTGCCAACCCACCCTCCCCAATCTACTCATCTGTCAAAGCTGCACTGCTCAACCCAATAATATTACTACCCTCCTGTCATATCCCTTCAATGTGCAACTACACACTTTCACATTATCATAGATTATGTCTGTATGGGTGTTGGCTCACAACCTTCTTCTCCCTTTCTATTTCCTCTAAACCTATCTTCCAGACAATAGCTCTCTGACACTGCTCAATTTGCTTAATTCATATGGTGAGGTCATGTAATATTTGTCTTTCAATGCCTGGTTTGCTTCACTCAACATAAAGTCCTCAAGACTCATCTATGTTATCCTGTGTGTTAGCACTGTATTACTTCTTACAGCTGAGTAATATCCCTTTGTGTGTATGTACCACATTTTGTTTATCCATTCATCAGTTAATGGACATTTCAGTTGATTCCTACTTTTGGCAATAGTGAATAATGATGCTATGAACATTGGTATGCATATATCTGTTCATGCCTTTGCTTTCAATTCTTTTGGTTATATACCCCGCAGTAGAATTGCTGGATCATATGGTATTTCTATAGTAAGTTTTTTGAGGAACTGCCAAACTGTCCTCCACAATGGCTGGACCATTCTATATTCCCACCAGAAGTGCATGGGGCCTCCCATTCCTCCACATCCTCTCCAAAACTTATAGTCCTCTGTTTTTTTAATAGCCGCCAGTCTAATGGGTGAAAGATGGCATCTCATTGTAGTTTTGATTTGCATTTCCTGAATAGCTAGTGATGTTGAGCATCTTTTCATGTGCTTTTCAGCCATTTGTATTTCTTCCTTGGAGAAGTGTATTTTCAAGTTGCTTAACCATTTTTTAAATGGGTTGTTTGTCTTTTTATTTTTGAGGTGTGGGATTTCTTTATATATGCTGGATATTATGCTCCTATCAGATATATGGTTGCCAAATATTTTCTCCCATTGGGTAGGCTGTCTTTTTACTTTCTTCATAACCTCCTTTGACTTGAGAAAGTTCTTAATTTTGAGGAGATCCCATTTATCTATTTTTTCTTTCACTGCTCATGCTTTGGGTGTGAAGTTCATGAAACCATTTCCTATTACAAGATCCTGTAGATGCTTTCCTACATTATCTTCCAAGGTCTTTATGGTCTTGGATCTTATATTTACATCTTTGATCCATCTTGTGTTGATTTTTGTATAAGGTGTGAGGTGGTGTTCCTCTTTCGTTCTTTCAGATATGGATATAGAGTTCTCCAAGTACCATTTGTTGAAGAAGCCATTTTGTCCTAATTGAATGGGCTTGGTGGCCTTGTTGATCATCAGTAGACTGTATATGTGAGGATTTATATCAGAACTCTCAATTTGGTTCCGTTGGTCAGTATGTCCATCCTTGTGCCAATACCATGCAGTTTGGACCACTGTAGCTTTGTAGTATGTTTTAAAGTCAGGTAGTGTGATTCCTCCAATTTCATTTTTCTTTTTCAATATGTCTTTTGCTATTTGGGGCCTCTTGCCCTTTTAAATAAATTTTGTAATTGGTTTTACTAGTTCACTAAGAAATGCTCTGATGATTTTTTTTGAGATTGCATTAGATCTGTAGATTAGTTTGGGTAGCACAGACATCTTAATGATGTTTAATGTTGCTATCCATGAACAGGAAATGTCCTTCCATTTATTTAAGTCTTCTTTGATTTCCCTTAACAGTGTTGTGTAGTTTTCTGTGTGTAAGTCATTTACATCTTTAGTTGAATTTATTCCTAGGTATTTGATTCTTTTAGTTACTATTGTAAATGGTATTTTTTCTTGGTTTCCTCTTCAGATTGCTTGCTATTGGTGTACAGAAATACAGCTGATTTTTGAACATTGATCTTATAGCCTGTGACTTTACTGAAATAATTTATAAGTTCTGGAAGGATTGTTGTAGATTTCTCAGGGCTTTCTATGTATAGGATCATGTTGTCTGCAGATAGTGAAATTTTTACTTCTTCTTTTCCAATTTGGATGACCTTTATATCTTTTTCTTGCCTCATTGGTTGAGCAAGTTCTTCTAACACAATGTTAAATAGGAGCAGTTCCAGTCGGCATCCTTGTCTTGTTTCTGATCTTAGAGGGAAATGTTTTAGGAGTTCACCATTGTATATGATGTTAGCTGTGGGTTTTTCATATATACCCTTTATCATGTTCAGAAAGTTTCCTTCTATTCCTGTCTTTTGTAATGTTTTTCTCAGGAAAGGGTGCTGTATTTTGTTAAATGCTTTTTCTGCACCTAAAGAGATGATCATGTGATTATTTTTCTTTTGATCTGTTTTTGTGGGGTATTACATTGATTGATTTTCTTATGTTGAACCATACTGCATACCTGGGTTGAAACCCACTTGTTCATGGTGCATAATTCCTTTGATGTGTTGTTGAATACGATTAGCAAGTATTTTGTTGAGAATTTTAGCATCCAGCTTCATTAGAGAGATTGATCTGTAATTTTCCTTTCTTGTGGCATCTTTCTTTGGTTTTGGTATTAGGGTAATGCTGGCATCATAGAAAGAGTTAGGCAATGTTCCTTCTACTTCTATTTTTTGGAAGAGTTTAAGCAGGATTGGTGTTAGGTCTTTCTGAAATGTTTGGTAGAATTCACCTGTGAAGCCATCTGGTGGTACTGGGCTCATCTTAGTTGGAAGGTTCTGGATGACCGATTCTGTCTCTTTACTTGTAATTGGTCAGTTGAATTCATCAATTTCTTCTTTCGTCAATGTAGGTTGCTTGTGAGTTTCTAGGAATTTGTCCTTTTCATCTAAATTATCCTACTTTCTACTTCATTTGGGTTAGTTTATGGTTCTTTTTCTAATTCCTTTAGGTGTGCAGTGAGGTGTTCAATTTTAGGTCTTTCTTTTTATTTTGATATATGCATTTACGGCTATGAATTTCCCTCTCAGTACAGCTTTTGCTGCATCCCATAGGTCTTGATATGTTGTGTTGTCATTTTCATTCATTTCAAGGTAGCTACTGATTTCTTTTGAGATTTCCTCCTTGACCCACTGTTTGTCTAAGAGTGTGTTGTTTAACTTCCATGTCTTTGTGCCTAATCTGGTTCTCTGGCCCTTACTGATTACCAGCTTCCTTCCATTGTGATCAGAGAAATTGCTTTTTATAATTTCAATCTTTCTGGATTCACTGAGAATTTTTATGAGGCCCAAAATTTGGTCTATCTTGTAGTATGATCCATGTGCCTTCGAGAAGAATGTACATCCCACTGTATTTGGGTGTAGTGTTCTGTATATGTCTATTAGATCAAGAGCCTCCAATGTATTATTCAAAGTCTTTGTTTCTTTATTGATTCTCTGTTGAAATGTTCTGCCTAATGGTGATAATGCTGTATTAAAGCTTCCACTATAATTGTAGATGCATCTATTTCTCCACTTAGTTTTTCCAGTGTTTCCCTCATGTATTTTGAGGTGCTCCAGTTAGATGCATAAATGTTTATTATTGTTCTTTCTTCTTGAAAGATTATTCCTTTTAGTAATATATAGTGCCCATCTTTCCCTCTTACAATAATTTTGCATTTAAAGTCTATTTTGTCTGATATTAGTATAGCTACTCTCACCCTTTTTGGGTTATTGTTTGCTTGTAAGATGTTTTCCAGCCATTCACTTTCAGCTTCCTTAAATCCCTGGGTCTAAGGTGGGTTTCTTGTAGACAACATATAGATGGGTCATATTTCCTTATCCATTCTGCCAGTCTGTGTCTCTTGACTGGTGTGTTTAATCCATTAATATTCAGTGTTATTACTCATATTTTCTTTGTGTTTATGTATATTATGTTGTTTTTAGTTCTCTTTTTCTAATCATTAGAAGAGGAACCATATAAGACCTTGGAAAATGAATATTTAACTCATGTAAGCAGTGTAGAGTAATAGTAATAAAAAAGTTGAGTACCAACAATGAAATGGGAAACCAAATAGAGAAAGATATATGGAATGATTTAAAAGGCCAGAATTCTGAGGAAAGAGGGAAAGAGAAAAGACAAAAAGAAAAAATTTAATAAAAGAAAGAAAACAGGATAGATGAGCTAGAAATAAAAACTAGAAAAACTGAAGACTAAACAACCAGAGGTGGAATGTAAGAAAAACAACAGAAAGCAGAAGATAGAAAGTTGGAGGAAGGAAAAGAGATAGGGTTGGTAGACAAAATCAGTATACACAGAAAAGGGGAAATCAAGGAAGAGGAAATACAGCAACCAAGAATCAATCCAGCAGCAACTTTAGGGATTTATCTCTGTGTCCAGCTCCCTCCAGATCGATTCCCTGAAGCCTGAACTCTTTGGGTTCCCAAAACAGCTCACTCAGGCATGATCTTGCCACCACTCAGCTGTTTTTTCGAGAGAGATCTGTCTATGTTGCTTTGAAAGAAAAATAACTAGAACCAGAGAAAAGGAAAGAGATAGGAAAACAAAAAGAATAGTAGTAATAATAAAAGTAAAATTTAGGAGAGCCACCGTACAAGACCTAGGAAATTGAAAAAATTAATATGAGTAAGAAGCACAGAGGAATAAGATTAGAAAGGTGGAATAGTAAGAAAGAAACAAGAAACAGAATAGTGAAAAAAAATATATAGAATATATTAAAAGGCTGGAATGGTGAGAAGAGGGGGAAAGAAGAGAAAAGAGAGAAAGGAAAAAGTAAAAAAGAAGTAAACAGAGAAAAAAGGAGAGAGAGAGAAATACAAATAAAAATTGGAGACCAAAAAAAGAGGTGGAATGAAAGAACAACAGTGGAAAACAAAAGATATAAAGATGAAGGAGTGAAAAAAAATAGCATAGGTAGCATAGATCAGTAACCAAAGGAAAAAAAAGAAAAATAAATAAATAAACAAGCAGAGAAACAAAGGAAGGGGATACAAAACAAGCAAGAAACAATACAGCAGAGGAGACAGAACTAAAAAAAAATAAAAATGGAAAAACAGACTTCTCTCTTAGAACCCTAAGGATCTTCTCAGGCTGCTGGTGTTCCTCAATCACTCACCCTGCAGTCTGCCCTCTGCAAGTTTTGAGCTGGGTTTTAGTGAGTAAAATAAGGGAAATAATAGAAAAAGAACTTTTTTTTTTTTCAAAACAATAAGAGATCCAAGAAAAGCTAATACAAAGAAAGTGTCTATATGTTCCCTGTCATAAAGTTTCAGCTGGATGCCTGGTAACTTGGTCAATCACTTTTCAAGGAAGAGCCGAGAAGCAAGCCATGGTCCTCACACATGCTAGGCAGGAATTCTTCCACTGAGCTATTCTGCTTCCTTGGGTGTATTAGCCTTTCAGAAGGTTATCCAACCCTTTTTCCTCTAGCAGGTTAGATCCCCTGCAGTCAGCTAGAATGGGGCTGATCACCTCCTGTCGCTGCCTCCTCACTGATGTAATTCCTTTCTTTCCCTAGGTGGCTGGGCGTGACTGCCTACCTTAAGAGATCCCCCTCCCCTCTCCCTGTTGAGTCGGGGTCCTTCCCGATATTCAAAGGGGGCTCAGCTGGCTAAACTCACCACAAAGAAATCCCTCTCCACCCACCCAGACCCTTCTTCACAGGGAATCTGCCATTATACTTCCATTTGGAGCAGGGGGCTAGGGTCGCCATCTAGTCTGTCCACCCTGAGGGCTGGGTGTGTTTGCCCCTTCCCGCCACTGAGGCAGGCAACCCATGATTATTCCTGGCTTCCCTATCTGCCCAGTACTCGCCTAGAGGACTCAGAGCACCTTCCCGTGCAGGTAGACGTCTGCTCCACTTTCAGTTAGATACAATTTGCCAGGAGTTTTACCCTTGTGTAATATCTCCAGGGTCGGGGAGGGGAGCCCTTCCTGGCATCCGGGAGGTTTAATACTATTTACTTGTTTTGGCTTCTTTGTGTCTCTGACCCTCAGTCTTCTGGGACTTGGTTAACAGTGTCCTGGCTTGCTGTGCCCCAAAGCAGGTCCCCATGGCAGGCTCTGGCTTTTTCTTTGGTGTTTTAGTGAGCGATAAGCCTTATCTGTCTAACCTGTTGGCCATGTTCACACAATCCCCCCTGGCTATAGATTTTTGAATATTGTATCAGGGTGATACATACTTGGATATTTATTACAATAGTCTATTAAATTTTTTAATATAATTTTATTACAGAAGTGAACTTACAAAACAATCATGAACATGTGTGGAATTTCTATAAAATATCCTTCCACCAACACATTGTTGTGGAACATTTGTTACAGTTTATGAGATAATATCATCAGTCTATTACCACTAACTATGAACTATAGTGTACATTTGGTATATTTTTTCCATACCCTCCTATTAAGAACACAGTACATCTTTGGCATTGATGCAAGAATATTATGGTATTGCTGTTAACTATAGTCCACTTTTGCTCTGCATTTTAAGATGCTTCTGGCTATTTGAGGCCCCATACCCTTCCAAATAAATTTGATAATTATGTTTTCCATTTATTTAAAAAGTACTGGTGGAATTTTTATTGGGATTGCATTGAATCTGTATATCAATTTGGGTAGAATTGACATATTACTGATATTTAATCTTCTAATCCATGAGCATGGAATGTCCTTTCATTTATTTAGGTCTTTTAAATTTCTTTTAGCGATGCATTGTAGTTTTCTAAAGACAAGTGCTTTATGTCCTTGGTTAAGTTTATTCCTAAATATTTGATTCTTTTGGTCGCTATTGTAAATGGAATTTATTTTCCTGACTTCCTCCTCACATTGTATATTACTAGTGTATAGAAACACTACTGATTTTTGCATAATAATCTTGTATCCTCCCACTCTGCTGAAATCATTTATTAGTTCTAACAGCTTTGTTGCAGATTTTTCAGGACTTTCTACATATAGGATCATATCATCTGTGAATAGTAAAAATTTTACTTCTTCCTTTCCAATTTGGATGCATTTTATATCTTTTTCTTGCCTGATTCCTCTAGCTAGGACTTCTAGCACTATATTGAACAACAGTGGTCACAGTGAGCATCCTTTTCTCATTCCTGATATCAACAGGAAAGCTTTCAGTCTTTCCCCATTGATTCCAATGTTAACTCTGGGTTTTTCATATATGGCATTTATCATATTGAGGAAGTTTCCCTCAAGTCCTATCTTTTGTAGTATTTTTATTGCAAAAAGATGCTGTATTTTGTCAAATGCCTTTTCCGCATCAATCGATAGCATCATGTGATATTTTTTCTTTGATGTATTAATGTGGTGCATTATGCTGATTGATTTTCTTAGGTTGAACCATCCTTGCATGCCTGGTTTAAAACCCACTTGATCATGATGAATAGTTCTTCTATGTGTTGCTGGATTTGATTAGCAAGTATTTTGTTGAGGATTTTTGTATCCTCAAAGTTATATCAAGGATGTGGGTGTGTAATTTTCTCTTTTCATAATACCTTTATCTAGCTTGGGTATTAGGGTGATATTGGCTTCATGGAATGAGTTTCATAGCATTACTTCAATTGTTCAATTTTATTTTTTTTTTTTGGAAGGCATTTCACTGTATCTTTATTTTTTATTTATTTTTTTTTACTTTATTTATTTATTTATTTTTAATTGTTCAATTTTTTTGAAGATATTGAGTAAAGTTGGTATTAAATCTTCTTTGAATGTTTGGTAGAACTCACCTTTGAAACCATCTAACCCTGGGCTTTTCATTTTGGGGAGTTGTTTGATGACTGTTTCATTCTCTTTACTTGTGATTGCTTTATTGACGTCTTCTATTTCTTCTAGGGTAATTGTTGGTTGTTTGTACATTCCTAAGAATTTTTCCATTTCATCTACATTGTCTCATTTGCTGGTGTGCAGTTGTTCATAGGATCCTCCTGTGATCTCTTTTATTTCTCTGGGGTCAGTAGTAATGTTCCTCCTCTCATTTATGATTTTATTTAATGGCATCTTCACTCTTGTTTTCTTTGTCAGTCCAAATAAGGGTTTGTTGATTTTGTGAATCTTCTTGAAGAACCATTTTTTTTGGGTTTATTAATTCTCTTCTATTGTTTTTCATTCTCAGTTTCATTTATTTTGGTTCTGATCTTTGTTATTCATTCCTTCTGCTTGTTTTGGGATTAGTTTGCTGTTCCTTTCCTATTTCTTCTTGCTTGTATTTAGGGTCATTGATTTTAGCTCTTTCTTCTTTTTTAATGTAAACATTGAGGGCTATAAATTTCCTTCTCACCACTGCTTTTGCTGCATCCCATAGGTTCTGATATGTTGTATTCTCATTTTCATTTGTCTTGAGATATTTGTTGATTTTTCTTGCAATTTCTATTTTGACCCACTGATTATTTAAGAGTGTGTTGTTTAATCTCCACATATTCATGAATTTTCCCTTTTTATGCCTGTTGTTGGTTTCCAGTTTTATTCCATTATGATCAGAGAAAGTGCTTTGTATAATTCTGATCATGCTGAATTTATCGTGATCTGCTTTGTCACGCAAAATATGGTCTATCCTGGAGAAAGATCCATGAGAACTTGAGAAGAATGTATATCCTACTGCTTTGGAATGCAATGTTCTGTATATGTCTATTAAGTTTAGCCCATTTACCATATTATCCAAACTCTCTCTTTCTTTATTGTTCATCTGCTGAGATGTTCTATCTAGTGCTGAGAGTGTTGTATTGAAGTCTCCAACTATCATTGTAGAGATGTCTATTTCTCCCTTCAGTTTTGCCAGTTTTTGCCTCATGTAACTTTGGGTGTTCTAGTTAGGTGCATATGCATTTATTTCTTCTGGGTGAATTGGTCCTTTTATTAATATATAATGTCCTTCTTAGTCTCTATTAAAATTTTTGCTTTTAAAGTCTTTTTCATCTGGCTTTCTTTTGGTTACTGCATGCATGTGAGGAATACTTTTTCCAGCCCTTTATTTTCAATCTATTGGTATTCTTGGATTTAAGGTGAGTCTCTTGTAAAGAGCATGTTTTCTTATCCATTCTGCCATTCTGTATCTTTTGTTTGGGGGAGTTTAATCCATTAACATTCATTGTTATTACTGTAAAGGCAGTTCTTCACCCATTTTGAACTTTGGGTTTTATATTTACTATTCTTTTTACACTTTTAGTTACTTTTCCTGATATATTCTTTATTTCTAGACTCTCTTCCAAGCCTCTTTCTCCTCTCTTTTTGTTTCAGGCTGTAGCACTTCCATTAGTATTTCCTGAAAAGCTGGTCTCTTAGTTACAAACTCTCTGGGTTCTGTTTATCTTTGAATATTCTAAACTCAACCTCATTCTTGAAAGACAATCTTGCCATATATAACATTCTTGGCTGGCAGTTCCTCTTGCAATATCTTAAATATATCATACCCTGTCTTATTTTTCCCATGGTTTCTGATGAGAAATCAGCATCTAATTTTATTGGCTAGCCCTTGTTTGTCATGTATCACTTTTCTTTTTCTGCTCTCAGAAGTTTTTTCCTATGTTTATGCCAAGTTAGTTTTCAAGGCAGCTTAAATTGTCAAATGCAGTTTTTTTATGGTTTGCAATCAGTTTGGGACATGTTTTTGCAAAACTGGAGAATTTTACTTTTTAAAAAGTTAGTTATGCTTTTATTCTTTATTTAAGAGACATTCTTTATTAGGTCTGCACTCCATCCGTGATCTTGTTAGAGATGCTACTTTGCTGTTAACTTTGTTAAAGAGTTAACCGGCCTCTGTGGCGTGGAGTGCTCTACTCACAAAACCTCACTGAAGATGGGCAGTCTCCTCCTTCCATTCTTTCAAAGGTGTTGCAGGATGCTTTTCTGGTCTCCTGGGACCCCCAAACATATGCTTTAGTTAGCTCTGCCTGATTACTAACTGCCCCGTTGAATGAGCTGACTCTTGGAGCTCCTTACTCTTTTGCCATCTTGCCCCTTCCCCATCTATTTAATTTTGTTTAATAAAAATGAACATGTTATTTTTAATGAAATATGTAGATTCTGCATTTTTTGCCTCATGGCGTCTCCTACTTAGGGTATGTCGTAGCTGTCTTATTTTTTTCTTTATTTTTGGTAACTAGAACAGTTCATACACACAGGAAGAATCTGTTGAATGTGAACTAAATGAATGTTTCTAGTCTGTATTATTTTAAAGCATGTATCTCTTTCTGTCTCATTGCCTACCCACTTGGCCCTCATCCATGTCTCATATACAAAGTCTCTGAGAGCCAGTTTTTGTTTTTGTATGTTACAACCTTGTGAACAGTTAATCTACAGGAAATAATTTCCATTTACAACCTCACCAGGCAATGGAAGTTACCTTTTCCTATAAGTTGACTATCCCTTGTCTAATCAGCTGTGGGCCATGATCAATGCAATAAAATTGTGTCAAGAGTAACTATTAGATGGCAGAGATTCTGAGTCACCTTGGAAAAAATGCTATGTAAATGGTCAGGCTCTTTGCTTGTCAATAGAGTACCTTAGAGTTAAGCTGGATATTTAGAGAGAAAAAGGTGCACTTATATATTTTCAGGATTCCCAAGGAGGCCATTCAATCTTCAAAACTTGATGCCTGAGTTTTTTTATAACAAGATCTCTCCATTCTTTAAAAAAAGACATGCCCTAACATACAAACATCCTTAGAAACATTTAAATAGCAATTGATATTTAAGAATAAAAATCTGATATCTGATGCTTTCCTGAAGGCAAGTGAAAGGGCTAGAAAAGGATACTGGACAATTGTAATTACGAGGAATGGAAAAAAGTCTTAAAAGACTTAACTAGAACAAATTCATACCTTGACCCCAGAAAAATTTGCTCCTGAAAATTTAAAGATGATTAAAAAACCCATAAATATTGAATTTAATAAAATATCTCAAAGAATGATTTTTTTTAACAACTTGGGTTTATTTTCATTAAGCCAGACACTGTTATGTGCTGATAAAATTTAGATTTTCTTCTATAAATTACCTTAAGAAAAAAGGAAATATTCTGATATCACTTGTTGTAGGCCCCATCATTCAAAAATCTTATAGATAAAAGAATATCATCATTTGTCAAGAGCCATGCTATCATACAGACTTCATCTTTTGCATTGTCAGCAACACAGAGTACATCATCAATCTTCCTTTTTTTGGTGAAGTTGGCTTGGTAACACTTTTTAATGAAAAGAGTTACTTTCTTATTTAGGTATGATGAAGAGTAAAAGAGTAAATTTTTTGGCAGTTCAGAAATGAGTGTTATGGAATAGCTGCTATGCTATTGAATTATGCTTTTGGTTTTTCATTAATTCATTCAATTAATAATTATGTATTGACTACCTATTATCTTGTAACATCGTACTTATCTCTGGAGTAAAACAGGAATAAAACAGATATGATAATTTCCAGTACACTTTTTACATTTGAATGGGGACAGGGCATTAACTTGCAGGTTAACACAGAAAACAAATACTTATTGTTATTAGAGTTATTAAAAAATAAACAAGAATTGGATGTTATAATAAAGATAAATGTCAGATATATTCAGTAGTGTGAATAGTTAAATTGTCTCCAAGGAGGTAATGAGGTAGGATGAGCCATTCAATGACCTGGGAAACCTTTCCTATTACATGATAAGACCCTGGGATGGGAAAAAAAGATGGCATGTACTCAAAGACATAAACATAGGCTGGTGTTTTTTTTACATGAACATCCTTGAAAAGATAGTTTGTAACAAAAGGCAATCAGTGCCTCTGCTCCCAAGATTTGCAGAAACATGAAAGATGTATGGACAATTGTCTTCCAAGAATTTCTAACTTTCCTTTCTACACCATCTTAGCCTCTGGCAATTTTCCCCATGAGTACACCATTCCATCAGCCACTCTCATTAATCTGACTGACGACCAAATTTACTCAATTTGACAGCACTAAATTAAGGCAGCTGTCGATAAGGGTACCAGCAGCAGAATGTGCCCAACCTACAGTATTGACTTCATCCATGACCCCCAGAGTCCCAGACACAATAGCTAAAAAATAAATCCATAAATAATTGTTTTTCCTTCTAAAGCCAGGTAGCTTTGCCCTTAAATTTCTGTATTATCATTTTCATTTCTTCCAAGGGATTAATTGAGGTAGGCTAGGATATACTAGCCAGTTCCTCATGCTTTACCTTGGCTTGCAAGGTGGAAGTCTAAATCAATGCTATCATGCAAAATAGCCTTGGCCAGTTAGTTGAGGCTGACCTGAATATGTTCTCCATGTTGAAGTTCTTTGATCACTTAAGCTAAAGACAGAGGCAAATTTGTACCAACTTTTGTAATTGAACACTTTTCATTATAGGCATAACTCCCTCCATGGTGGACATAATTGTAGAGGAAGTAATCTTTCCAGGAAGCTCCCCAGAGTAAGATGGTCACATACTGAAGAGGTCTCCATAGTTGTCTGAGGACTACATGATCATCTGGTGATATATTCTTAAATACCTGAAGGTCTCTAGTGACCATCCCTAATGTGTAAATCACCATTTTACAGTCAGAGGCAAGTTTATGCCTGGCTTCCACACAAGAAATACAGTATCAAGGGTGCACATGGTAGCCTTGTAAAGAAAGCATTGTTTGAAAGTGCTAGGAGTCAGTGTTTCCAACATGGCCTGCTAACTGGGTGGTTTGTCTAAGGGTTCCCATTCACTTCAAATAATTGAGACCAGACCTTGTTTTTGGAGGACTGCTGAGGAAAATCTGTGGAAACTGTCCTCTTTGTCCATGCCATCCACCCCATGTCCCGACTAGACAATGATTATGAGAATGGGGATCGGAAAGACATTCAGTGATCATGACGGGTGTTTGGAAGGAGGGACAGGAGCTAGACCTCATACTCTGCTATTTCTGATAGATTTTGCAGCAAGGTTAAGGTGGTTAACAATAAAATCATGGTCAGAGCCTTCTGACAGGGGATGGCAGCACCAAGATTGAGTTAAATTTAAAGGGTCTGCAACAGTTTGGGAGATCTAGAGCAAAGCATTTTCTTCATGAGGAGGGCTCCAAGCATTATTTTCAAAGGCAAAGGTCATTAAAGATCTTTCTTAACCAGCATCTCCTGGGTCTAGATAGTCCTCTCCTGGAGGTGGGGCTATATTCTCACTCAACTACCACAAAATCAGGGTATCCTAGTCTAGTACATATATTATGGCTTGTTTTCCAGCCATCTCCTACTCTCAGCCAAGCATTTTTTGTTGGTGTTCAAAAAGGCTAGGTGCAAGAAAGACAAGAGCATTTTTTGTAAAATTTACAGAAAAAACGTTGTGTTCCTATTTTGGCCTGTGTGGGCTACAATAGGGGGACTGGGAGAACAGTGTACTCAAACAAATAACCCTTATACCATGGTCTAGGATCACATCAATCCAGAGAATCCAGGTTATCACAAGAGATTGAAGTTTGTATTCCCTAGGCTGCCTTTTAGTGATATTGCCACCTGGAGGATGTACCAACCAGCCTGGCATGGATGTTAGGAGAAAGAAAGAACCATCATGCCCAGAAATGGTCAGGGTGGAATTCTAGGTTTCTATGTAACACTGCCACTTTCATACTAATCATGACATAGGATGTCAAAGGTAGATGATTCCTTCCTGGACAGCTACATTCAGAGCACTTATTTTCTTGATGGCTTCCACAGTAATGGTGGGGATGGCCTTGGCAGAGACTATTTTATAGAGTAGGGATGACGTATATATAATAATTGTTTTTAAGTCAGGGGCTGAATCTATTTAAAAAACACTGCACAGTATTTGATCTACTCAGTGAAAGTTCAGATCACCAGAAGAGAGGATGCTGTTGGAAGATTCCATGACATTTTTAAACCTTGAGGAAATAGGTCATTGGCAGAGGGAATGGGTCTTGGAGATAATCTGTGTTTGCAAATAAAATGTAAGTTCACATCAAATAGTATTTCCTGGGAAAATGACTTAATGCCCCATCTGGTTGTGTATAGGACAATAAGATGTGGTAATCCTGCCTTTTAAACCAAATATAACAATATACCTCATGTACAGTTTGAATTCAATATATATTTATTGATTTTTTGAAAAAAGACTTTAAACATGCATGTGGAGATTCAAGGGCAAGCACGATTATACTTCCGAACACTTATGGATGAAACTGACTTCCAAGGATGATAAATGAATACTGACTACTCCATGTGATGAAAGGGGAGGCAAACTCTAATATTAAATAGTAATGCCATGTTTAAAAAGGGAAAATTCATTAATATTTCTGTAATATGTTTGTAGTTTTGATAATCAATTAGCAAATATTTATCACACTTTAAAGCATTAATGTGCAACATAAAACTGTCCAGGGGTATAGAAAGTATAACATGCTCTATGCTTTTTATCAGGAATTCTGGCAATTGTTTGGCCACCTTTTGTAACTTGTTATATTTGTGAATTCTATTTGACACAGTGTGCTGTTAGCAGTGATGTATGTGTTGGTGGGTGGGGGCAAACTTGCTTTCACTCTCTGGTTTTCACTAAAGCAAAAATATAAAGCAGTTAATTACTTGAGAGGCAAACCTCCATATAAGGTGTGATGTTTCAAAACATATTTTACCTTCCTGGTTTCTAAAACCTTGGGACAATGATATTATTTACTACTTCTGATATAATTTTATCAGTATAAAATCTAGATAAAATAATCCACAAGGACAGCTTTGATCAGCCAAACACATGTGGTCCCAAAGCTGTCAAGCAAACAAAAAGAAGGGAAACAAAGGGAAATAGGATGAGGAATGAGATGTTGAAACAGCAGAGAGTGCATGTGGGTTTAGGGAAGAAAGAGGGAGATTACCTGTGAAATTTTGTAGCCATGGTGAGCAAGGAACAAAATTTATGTCTGTGGATGTAGCAATATACAGAGGGATTAATATCATGAAATGAGGGTACTATAGAAATCTATGAAGGCATACAGCAGGAAGCAGAACAAAGTTACCAGCATAGTTTTATATATATATATATATATATATATATATATAAAAGGTATATGTTAAGGTAATTATTTTCCTAGGTCCTTTGAAACAAATCTGATCATTTAGATCCTTTAATTAAAATAACTACAATACTAATAGCAGCAACAATAAAACCTCTGTAATTCCTCATTGCATGAGGGATAAAATCCAAATGCTTGGTGTATAAAGCTCTTCACAGACAGTCTGAATCTAACTCTTCACCTTTTATCCTCATTTCTCTGGTTATCCTCATTTCTCTGGTTCCCTCCTTTTTCCTTTCTCTTTCTTTGCCATTCCGTGTCTGTTTCAAATTCACTCATTACTCTCTGATCTGTAACAACAGGATTGTGTTACAATGTATCTTTGTATATACTGGCTTCTTACTTGTAAAGACCTTCTCCACATTTTCCACTTGGTAAACCCCCACTCCAACTAGAGAATCAGTTTCATGGAAAAGTCCTTGAACTCCTCCAAGAAGAATAAATCGTTCCCTCATCTTTTGTCAACTTAGTAGTGGTTTGAACTTTTGTGATAGCACTAGCTATATTGTAATGTAATATGCCTGCATTTCTCCTGCAGCCATAACAGAAAGCTCCTCCGGGGATCTTGACTACTTCATCTTTCATTATTTCCTTCTTTAGGAGGGTGCTTGGAATCTATTTTTAAATGAAAATTATTGAATGAAGTTTTCATTCCTGAATTACTGAGTGTGTAGAGAAATCAATGGGTATTTTATAAGGCAGAGCCAGAGTTCTCTTGAGGGCCAGTCATATTTGAAACAATGGAATGTAGCATTCTAAAGTTATACTATGGAGTATATAGAATGGGGTATTGTAAAATTATACTGTGGAGTATAAAGAGGTAGAGGAAGTGGCAACTCTCTCTTAGCCCATTCTAGTTTGTATTTGTGGTGTGATAGCAGCAAGAAGTTGGCTTATATATACAAAAATAATTGTAATTTATCAGAACCAGTGACTGAGTTTGTGGTTCTGCTTGCTGGACTTTTCTTTTCCCACCATTGCCTTCCTGGATATCAAGTATCCCTAGCCACATAATTGATTCTTGCAGGTACCTAATGCTCTCCTACTTGTGAGTCCCCAACCAATATTCTACTTTTTTTATTTCTAAGAATTACTCCGTAGACTACCATTGATTACGTCACATGCCTAAGAATGTAGAAATTGTG
Organism: Cabassous unicinctus; assembly: GCA_029593785.1. Classification (NCBI taxonomy): domain Eukaryota; kingdom Metazoa; phylum Chordata; class Mammalia; order Cingulata; family Chlamyphoridae; genus Cabassous; species Cabassous unicinctus. Next base: position 13,819 of record JAQZBX010018805.1, on the reverse strand, counting down.
TATATGGAGATTCATTGGGAGTATAAAATCTTTAGCTCTACAACTTCAAGTGAAAGTGTCCTCAGTATTTTTAAACTGGGCTTCTTGCTGGTGAATGCAATTTGGCATTTTACCTCCGTATTACACATAGATTTGTGTCTTCTTGTCTTCACACATAGATTTGCACATTGCCTATGGACCTCATTAAGTCTATTAACATATATATTCCATTCTCCTTTTATTGGACACATGAGTGATAAGGTTATACTTCCTTAAATTTGTGAAGTTAACCATGGTCATGTGTCTTGCTTTAGCAAATGAAAAGGAAGGTGCTGGCCACTTCAGGTGAAAACCTTTTAGTTCCAGTGTGTGACTTTCCTTGTTCTTTCCCTTTGAACTTTCTAGTATTCAGCAGCGATCCCAATGGAGGCTAGGCCAATGATGAATGAGGATGATATAAACCAAATTCTTTGCACACAGCCCCCCCCCCCCAACCTCCTTCAAAGTGACCTGAGATAGGTGCAAACTGTGAGCCTAAATAAAATAAAATAAAATAAGTAAACCGAGATTGGAGGAAGTTACTGAGATTTTTGGCTTGTTTACCCTGCAACTTAACCTAGGCTGCTTTGACTGATACAGTGAAACTAGTGACTTTATCTCTGCTACATTCCCTTTCTTTATCTATAAAAATGGAGGATATAATTAACACCAACCAAATACTATTGTGAGGAGTGAATGAGGTTACTGGTCACCAGGAACATGAATGACTATTAGTTTTCATTAATTCTGCTTTTATCCATCCATGAATTAGCATTATTTCTTCCAAGGGAAAGTAATTGGATCTGCATAGAAGCAGGAACATTAGTTTATAACACTTTTAGGGGAGCATTAAATAAATGTGAGCATATGTGTATTATGATCCAACTGACCTATTTTGCCTATGCATTATTCTAATGATTTGCTACCTGAGAGTAAGTGATGAGTTGGATGTAGCCCATTAATTCATCAATCTATTTGTACCCACACATTTACATAGAATAGGAAAAGACAGTACATCTGAAAGGAATATCAATATGACCCTTTCTTTTCTTTCAGAATTTCAGTTATCTGACAGATTAAAGTGGTCTGCCCAAGGCATGATTACAGAATTTGAGGCCAAAATTTGAGAACTCACTATGAACACTGGAAGAAGTGGGTGCTCTCTTCTTTGCCACCCAGGCCAACAGCACGTGAGATTGTTGGTTCTGGTTCCATAAGGCAAACTGATGCTGAAATCTGTCTCACTTCTGGCATCTTGAAGAAAGTCTTATTCCTAAAGGATTTGGCTGTGAAATGTATACCCAGAAGTGTAACTTTTGGGACCCAGGCATTGTGGTGTGTTTTATGATTGGTCAAGTCTAATTTAAGGAAAGGCTATCTCGGAAGAACCATTGTGATCATGTGAATTTGCGCAATTCTAACCTGGATGCAGATGTGGCACCAGGAATCACCAGGCAAGACAACTCAACAGTCCCTCGTCTTTATGATCTTCCGATGCTCAAGCAAATGGCAGTGCTCAGTGTTCCCTTCAATGACAAGAAAGACAGGGGGATCAGAATAGCAAAGTACCTTCCGCAGTCAACAGCTTTTCATCAAAGGGCATCCAGAGGTCTCAGTATTAGTGAGTGCAAGAGTTGTATCAATGTAAGTTTGCAATACCTAGTGCCTGTATTAGTCTGTGAAAGGAGTGCCGATGCAAAGTACCAGAAATCTCTTGGCTTTTATAAAAAGTATTTACTTCCTGGGCTTCCTCTCAGGTGACCTTGGGAAGAAAGTAGAGACTGATATAGGAAGACCTGAGAGACAAGCCCTATGCCAGCCTACAGCTGAGATCAGGAAGAAGCTGGGCCGATGGAGTTTCTAGAGGAAGAGGAAGCCCAGGAAGGAGAGACCAGGCAGAGATCAATGATCATTTTGCTTCAACATGTGGCAACTGACTTTGGTGAGAAAGCAACCTTGTGTTGGACTCTTTAGGGCCTTGTAACTGTAAGCTTTTACATCAAGTAAATATGTCAAAACTCATAGAACTGTGTATGTAAAATGGGTAAATTTTATTGGTGTAAAGTACAACTCAAGACACCTGATTTTATGGAGAACTATAAAGATGACCTTGTTAATATCAAAAGTTTATTAAAGAGTGTCAGGGTGGGGAGGTGGGAAATGTTGCTTCCTATATTATCTTAGAAAGTTCTTTAAAAAATATTCTGTACAAGGGCACCCCTGGTAACTTAAGAAATATGTAACTTATAGGCACTACATAAGGAAAAACTTCTGGCTGAGTAGCCAGCTGATGCTAGAAATAGGTTGTCAAGCAGATTTGGGATAGTGTATACTTTGGGTAAAGTATAAATTAATGCTTGAAAATATTGAAAGCATTTTAATTGCACTAAAGTAATTGATTAGGTTTATTTGAAAATCAAGGAATTTAAAACTTATTGGTTGATAATAATCACCTGGATATATAGAAACCTCCCCTATGTTTCTGATTAAGGAAGTGAAGGACCATGTCTGGAAATCTGAGTTTAACAACTATTGCAAGTGATTCTTATAATTTGGTAAATTTGTGAAATACTGACATAGATTTTAGTGTGATTTTCCAAAATCACTGAATCTATTACTAGATCTTTTTAACTGGTTTTATTTTTTTCATTTTCAGTCAGGATAATGGGAAGAGGGAGTGCAAATTTAAGTCCAAATTATATTCTAAATAAAAATTAAACAAATTAGGAGCTCAGGGTAAGCTGAGCAGATTCTACTACTGCCCTTTCTCCCATCAGCTGTGTTGATTGAAAAGGTCTTTTTAATCCTTTCCTGCCATTCTCTGAGGATCCATGAGGAACAGATGTTAGCAAAATCTGCTATTTTCTAATTATTAGAATACACTGGAAAGGCGAAAGCTTTATAAGATCTGAAGAGAAACCAGAGTATAGCCAGAGTGTAGAACCAAACCTTAAATATTTTTGATCTGGAATCTAATCTGATTGTAATTTAAAAAGGGCAGCCTGTCCAGCCTCTTGGAATAATGGACTATGATATGAAACAAGATCTACCACTTAAAAAGAAGAGCATTTTTTAAATAGACACCTAATTTTTCCCCTATTCTTTAAGGTACTTAGATATTTGAGCAATTTATTTATTTTATCTTTTCTTCCATGTATTTATCATAAAAGGCATACACTACTCTACTTCCTGGTATTTCCTGTTTTTGTAATATAGATTTATTTAATAATTTACTTGTATATTTGGATATTAGAATGATCAATTATATAATTACTTACACTTGCTCATAATAAGTACTTACGACATTTAAAGGTAGTGGCTGCAGAAAGTAGGTCGTTTGGTACAGACTTATGAAGCTGTCTTGAGTAACTGGTAAATCTTTTACTATTCGTGGTTGTTTTAAATTTAAGCATGGACCTCCTGAGCATTATATGAATACAAAGGAGCATTATTAATTCGTACAAATTCCTTGTACAAAAAAGACTTAAGTAACTTTCAAATTATCTTCTAAGTTAATGATGTGTTTTTCATGTGCATGTCAATCTCACTAATATCCAATTAAATATATTTCTCATACACCTGATCTATAATGTGTACCATGCTTTGTGCAAACACAGCATGAAGGGATATTTACCATCGAGTTAATAGAGATCATTTAGCTGGCCGTGATACAGAGGTGTTTTCCATTTGTTATCAGCACACACTAGAACACATCAGGTGTGAAATCCATAATTTAAAGCTCAAGAGTAATTTCAGATAGACATCCATCATACACATTTAATTGTCAGTTTAATATTACATTTCCATAAAGATGAATTATTAATACGGAGGTAGAATACCAAATTGCATTCACCAGCAAAAGTTACCTCATACTACTCAAAAACATTAATTTCTCAGTAATAAACAAATAAATTTCATTAAATAAAATAATCAGTAAAAATAATAAACACATATAGCTCATGTATTTAAAGTATTCATATTATAAGTAGTGAGTTATTTTTTAAATAAACTTTTGCTTAGAATGGTTTTAGATTTAAAGGAAAATTGCAAAGATAGTACAGGGGGTTCCCTTATACCCCGCACCCATTTGCATAACTAATGTAATACAAATTACATTAGTATGGCACATTTGTTATAATTAATGAAGCAATATTGCACATTATTACTAAAGTCTATAATTTATTATATTTCCAAAGTTTTTGCCTAATGTTCTCTTTCTGTCCCAGGATTCCATCTAGGATAACATTACACTTAGTTTTCGCGTCTCCTTGAGCTCCATATGGCTGTGTGGTTTCTCAGACTTTTCTTATTTTTGAAGACCTTGACAGTTTTAAAGAGTACTTGTCTGACTCTCTGTGGAATGAGTATTACTTGGGATTTCCTGATATTTTTCTCATGATTAGGCTAGGGTTATATTTTTTGGAGAGGAAGATCAAAGAGGCAAAATTCCATTTTCATCATCTCAAATCAAGTGTGCCCACTGCCAATGTGACTATTGGTGTTAACCTTCACCACTTGGATAAAACAATGTTTAATAGGTTTCTTTACTGTAAAGGTCCTCTTTTACCTGCTTTTCATTCTGTATTCTTTGGAACGATGTCACTGTATGCAACCCATACCTAAGTAGCGGGGAGTTTGCTCTACCTCCTTGAGGATGAAATAGCTACCAAAATTACTTGGAATTTCTTCTGCGCAATATATTTGTCTATTCTTCCCTATTTCTTTATTTACCGAATCATTTACTTATATCAGTATGGACTCATGGATATTTATTTATACTTTGGGTTATAATCCTATACTATTTTATTTAATAGTTGCTCAGATTGTTCTAGCTTTGGCCATTGGGAGCTCATCCAATTGGTTCCTGTATCTCTTTATATCTCTTTAGGATACTTTCAACATAGTGGTATTTTTTATTTATTTATTTATTTATTTTTTATGAGTACTTTCTTACTTTCTGGCAGTACTAAAGTCTTACCTTGTATATCCTGACCCAGCCTAGAATCGGCGATTTCTTTTAATGGAGAATGATATTAGAAACCAAGATCTGTGTGTCAGGTGTACTTGTTGGCACTGGGGTGTCATTGCTTCCAGGCCCTCTCATTACATATAAAGGAAACAGCTAAAAACATTTCTATATTCAACCATCATATCTATATTCACCTAAAATGAATTCTTAATGAAGTCTCCAGCTCTAACCCATCACCACATGTATCATGCTGGCCTCTTCCCTTAGCTTATCTATGAATAACCACATCAACAGTGAGAAACCTGGATTCTATCATCTACTATCTATTTACTTAACGTTCAACTACAATATGCATATATAGCAGAATCAGAATTGTTAACCTGTACCCCAATGGGAAACAACTTTACCATCCAGTCTCATTGGGGACAACCACACTTTAAAGGGTGACGACCAACCCTGGGTCATGCCTCACTGATGTAGTCTATCAAAGGCCCTAAAGTGATCTAATCAAGCAATCTAATCAAAATGTCCCTTAATGTAATCAAAGGGCCCCTCACCCACAATAATGGATTCGTTTAAAACCTGATTTTTTTTCTGGAATTCACAAAAAAACTTCAAACTGTTAGAAGGAATATATTATATTATCTCATTTTCAAAATGAAAACAATGAAACCAAGTCAGACAGATGTGGCTAAGCAAGAGTTTAGTCTTAGTTACTGTAATAGATTGCTTCTAACTTTTTATTCTCTATAAAACCCCCAATTTATTATCCTAAATTGCTATATATTTTTTTCCTTACACTGGATCTGCTTGCTCCTTTTTTTGTAAATCATATCATATTACAAGTCTTTAACCATGTTCTCTGCTAAGTAATGCATTCCTTGTGCCATAAGGAATTATTTAAGTGACTCTATTCACCTTTACATACTTTTCTCATGAGGTTTTGAAATACTTTAGATTTTTCTTACAATTCTTGAGAGTTTTACTAGTCCTTTTGCCAGTCTTTCCGAAGCTCTGTTTCTATATGTAATACCATTAACTCTCCTATATTCATATTTTCTCTGCATGTTTTTCTATCGTATATTTTATGATAAATCATGGGAAAGAGATCATTACTAGTCTTGTGAAAGAATATGAACTTCATTTATTCACTTAGTTGATTATTCAGAGTACATATGTTAGGTGTTACAGCAATACACACTAAGATGTAACTGGCTTTATAAAAATAATAGTTTACTTTTCTCTAACATCAAAGTCCAGTGGAGGTTAGGCAACTCTTTGGAAAACTTTTGTCTAAGGGATCTGTGCTTCTTCTATCATATCGTTTTCCATCCTGGAGTACTTTTCTTTCAGCCTCACCAATTGTGGCAAGAGAGATAGAGATTTTGATATTGCACAAAATATTTGGAACCAGGTCTGAACTTGTGATACATACCTTTCTCCAGTGGCTTCTGTCTTTGTTTATTTTTCTAAATCTTATTCAAATTTACATCTTTGGTGGAGTCTAAAACCAGCGGAACTCTGATGATAAGTGAGTCTGAATTGGCCAGAATTCAGAACTTTATCACAAATACCAGCAAATGAAGCTGGGATCATAGAATAGGAGTTGACAAATTTTATTCTGCAAAGGACCATACAGTAAATATTTTAGGCTTTGCTGTCATACCAAAGCAGTCATCCAAAATTAGTCAACACAACTAATTAGTGTGTTGTGCTCCAATAAAACATTATTTACAGACATTCGAATTACATATAATATTCATATGTTGTGAAATATTTTTCTAGGCCATCCAAAAACTGTTGATGGACCAGATTTGCCAACATCTATTACAGAAGATCAAAAAAATATAGATAAGGTGATTGCTAAAATCTCTGACTCCATCTTTCTTATAATTTTTGTGATATTGGTTCTATGTATTGGTTTAAACTTTGAAATGTGATGTCATTTTTTTACTTTCTAGTCTTTAAAAAAATTACCCACATGTTCACCCTTTTCTTTTTGAGATAATTTCTGACACTTTCCTTCTAAGACCAATTTCCTTTTGAAAATCACTTTAGTTTGGATCTGGTGCTAAGAAATCTGTTAATTTTTGTTCAATCCAAAATTTCTACCCTCTTGGTTAAATGACAGCTTTTTCTGGCACACATACATGTTGACACTTATTTTCCCACAGAACTTTGACTTTGAAGATATTATTACACTCTCTTATGGTTAAAGTAAAATTTAATCTTTGCATAGAGAATGAAATAATTCTCTCTCTCTCTCTCTCTCTCTCTCTCTCTCTCTTATTCTTTTATTCTCTCTCTCTCTTTGCAACATTATATCATAATGACCAAAAGCCTGTAGTCATAGAGAAAGTGCAACAGCCTCTCAAGTAGCTACAAGTGTGGAAAGGATTTTAGTTTCTCCGGTAAAATGGTGTGAATCATGAGACCTTAAAAGATAAATGAAAAGTTTTTAAAATCCTTGAGCTAAAGGGAATTTAGTACCATTTATTAACAAGAATAAGTCTCTGAAGGGCTTTTTCAGAGTCTTTTTAAAAGTGAAGATTTAAACTAAATAGGAATATATGAGGGGTTTTTACTGATAATAGTGTGAGAAAATTTCTTTTTCATGTAGTAAGTGGTAACAATAAAGAATATTTGGTTCTAAGTTCCAGATAGAAAATCCCAAGTAGTCTACTGGGGACTCATAGGAAGCCTGAACTTCATTATTCCTTGACTCATCCTGCTGCACTGGAGAAATGGTTTTGAAATAAAGATAGCATAAGACAATAGTATTTTATAGGCTCAACTCTTGTCTGCATATAGTAAGAAATTATATGTGAGACATTCAAATATGAAAATGTTAGATCATTTTGGTAACCAAAGACCATCAGAATACAAGCACTCAGGAGCACAAGTGTTATCTGTATTAGTCATTAAATGAGCAGAGCATTAAAGAATGTAACACTGGCTCACACATTTCCTAATGCCACTCAAGGGATAGAGAAAATTTTTTTAAATCTGCTTGACATGTGAAAGATGCTTACTATCTGGAACCACTAACTTAATTACTAACATGTGCTCTTGAGACTAATAAATACCATTACAAAAAAAAAAATCATTTTATGCTACTTAAAATTATCTTCTTCTGAAACAAGTGAGTTTTTTTTTTCTGTCATAATTAATTCTTGTTTTAATCTGCCATTCCCATCTTGAAAATTTACTTCTATTGAGATTTGGTCAAGAGTATGAAAATATATCAAATAATTTGTGAAACTACTATTGATGATAATGACTGAAGATTTTTGTATGATTTGGCCATGCCCATTGGAATTTCTAGCCAACAATACTACTAGTAATTGTAATAAGGATATTGTTATGATATCTATTAAATGCTGGGAGAAATTACCTTTTTGGAATAGATGAACCAATGTGAGAAATAACAGATATCTATTCTAAGTCTATGAAACAAACAGATGGTTGCAAATTAAGGAGGTGAGAAATATCTTCTAAACCACCTACCTTGCTGCCCTTACCACTGAATAGTCTTTCATCAGAGCCTTTGATTCTTGCCAATGTCAACGAACCTGGCAACCATCACCCTAAATGGTGACCCCAAATTCTCAGAGTCAGAATCATAACTTCAACCTGAAACCTTGTCAGAATTTCCCTACCTGCATCCACTCAGAACATTTCAAAACCCTCCTGGTGAAAAGCAAAAGACAGCAGCATTGCTAGTAGATTTTTGAAGATAGCTCATTGACAGTGAAAGGAAGGGAAATATGCACTTTAGAAAATGGACCTTATCAAAACACAATTTTATTAAAGAAGGATTGAAAATGATCTCAAGGATTGAGGGAAAATGTTGATGTACTAATAGGCAGAGCTCAATGCTCTCACAAAAACAATGAAGAAAGAGCCAAAAGTTGTCCAAGGGACGTGCTTTGGGAGTCAGCAGACCAGGACAGTGTTACACAACTCCCAGAAGGGTTAGGGACAGAAAAAGGAAGAAGCTGAAAGGACAAATATGAGTTACCAAGCCCCCGCAGCAGCAGGGAAAGGCTCTCCTCCCCCCCACCAAAATATTAAGCTGGGGTAAAACTCCTGGCTCACAGCAGCTAACTGAGAGGGGAGCAGACATCTTCTTCCCTGTCAGCTGTTTCAAAGGAAAAGGGAAGGGGAGTCAGGGAGCTTTTCTTCAGTGAATTCAGCCAGCAGAACCTGCTCTGAATCTCTGCTCTGGAAAGTCAACATAGGAACATAGGAAAGCAAAGACTGAAACACCTCTGTGGAAAGGTACACTGATAAGTGCCATCTGCTAGCCAGTCTGGAAACTGCATGGACAGAAACTGTTTATGGTACTCTGTATACCATCCCTGGGAGAAAATCTGCACCCTGTTAGTGAGTCCCTGGTCCGATTTGATAACTTAAGCCAGGAAATTTTAAAGACTTAGAAAAAGTTGGACAAAAAAATCAAAGAAAAGCTGTGAAAAAATATTGGCAAGAGAGAGAAATTGGCCATCAGAGAAATTCACCAATTCAGATGCCTAAACATCAGCAAAAAAGGACAAGCCATACTAGGAAACAGAAAGAATTGGCACAATCAGATGAACTAAGCAAATATCCTGAAGAGATCAGGATTTTAGACAATAGATCAGTGATAATCACACACCTCTCCTAAATCACTTTGAAGAATTTAAAGAACATATGACTAAATAAATAAAGCATATTAAGAAGACACTGGGTGAACATAAAGAACAATTTGAAAGCCTGCAAAGAAAAGTAATAGACCTTATGGAAATGAAACACACAATGGATGAGATTAAAAATATATTAGAAAAAATAAAAATTAAAAAATAAAAAAAATAAAAAATAAAACAACAAAAGAAAAATAAATTAGAGGCACATAAGAGCAGATTTGAATTGCTCAAAGACAGAATTAGTGATTTCAAAGACAGGACATCTGAACTGGAAAAGACAGGAGAACAGAAAGAGAAGAAAAGGGAAAAAAATGAAACAGAGTCTCAGGGAATTGAATGACAATGCAAAACACACAAACATTCTGTTATCGGTGTCCCAGGAAGAGAAAAGAATGGAAAAGAGGCAGAAAGAATATTAGAGGAAATAATGAATAAAAACTTCCCTACCCTTGTGAAAGACATAAATATCAACATCTAAGATGGAAAACGCACCCCAAAGAGAATAAATTCAAATAGACCTACCCGAGACACCTACTATTCAGAATGACAAATAACAGAGATATAGAGAGGATTCTGAAAGCAGCAAGAGAAAAGCAAAGCATCACATACAAGGGAAAATCTATAAGATTACGTGCTGATCTCTCATCAAAAACCATGGAGGTGAGAAGAAAGTGGTGTGATGTATGTAAGGTACTGAAAGAGAAAAACCACCAGCCAAGAATTCTGTATCTGGTAAAATTGTCCTTCAAAAATGATGGTTAGTTCAAATCTTCACATACAAAAAAAAAAAAACCTGATAGACTATGTTACCAAAAAACCAGAATCACAAGAGATATTAAAGGGAGTATTACAGCATGAAAGGAAAAAAACAAGGGCAATAGACTTAGAGATGAGTTTTGAAATGAAGATTATTAGAAAGGGTAAACTAAAGGGTAAGAAAATAGACAAAAGAACAATATGACAACAGAGAGCCAAAGGACAAAATGGATGAAGTAATGCCTTTACTGTAATAACATTGGATGCTAATGGATTGAACTTCCCAATCAAAAGACGCAGACTGATTGAATGGCTAAAAAAATATGAGGCGGTAGTTTCTTAAACCTTACATCCAAAGCGTGAACAACAAAAGAAAAAATAGGTAGGTGGGACCTCTTCAAAATTCAACACTTTTGCACCTCAAAGGACTTTGTCAAAACGGTGTAAGGCACCTGACTCAATGGGAGAAAATATTTGGCAATCATATATCCGATAAGGGTTTAATATCCATGATATACTAAGAGATCATCCAATTCAACAAAGAAAAGACAAACTACCCAATTAAAAATGTGCAAAGACTTGAAAAGACAATTGTCCAGAGAAGAAATACAAAAAGGTGAAGAAACACATGAAAAAATGTTCCACATCACTAGGGACTAGGGAAATGCAAATCAAAGCTACAATGATATCTCATTTCACACCTATGAGGCTGGCCACTATTAAAAAGTTGGAAAACTGTAAATGTGGGAGAGGTTGTGGAGAGATAGAAATGTTTAATCACTGTTGGTGGGAATGTAGAATGATACAGCCACTGCAGGGGACTGTTTGGCAGTTCCTAAGGAAGTTGAATATAAATTTGCCATGGGACCCATTAACACCATTACTAGGTATATACCCAGAAGAATTGAGAACAGTGACTGGAACAGAGCAAGGGAGCTTTAGTCACTTCCAGAATGGCTGAGCATGAATACATTACCATTGCTCTCTCTGCCTACCCTCTAATTTTTGCTCATGACTCCAATGTACAGAACCTAACCAGAGGACAGGTGAACTTCGTAGATGTGGTCCATGGAAATCAGTCTCTGAGGGAGACAAGGCAGGACGAAGAAAGGTTGAGACTGTATTTAGAAAGTGGGCTAGAGTGAAAAAACAAAAATGACTACTATGCCTTATCTTGGAGATGAAAAAATGAGTGAGCTTAACAAACCTCTGTTTTTTCCAAAGTACTCTTGTGTATTTTCATGCTAAATAAATTATTTGTATTTATATACCAACTTATATATGTGTACAGTATAAGCTGGTATATGTAGCTATTCTAAAAAATATTAAAAAATAATTGCACCAATAAAAATAAGCCTTCACTTGAGAAAGATGACTCACTGAGAAACTAACTCAGATTTATGACAATAGAAACTATAAAAAGAGAATAAGAATCTTAAACTCAGGAAATATACTGAAGACTGAATTTGTGCCATGTCCTGCTATAGGGAAATATCTGGGGGATAATTTAACTCTCCTGCTTCTTCCAGTTAACCATTAGAATAGTAAATCATTAAATACTAATTAAGGCCACTTCTTTGGAGAATGTCTATCATTGTATTCAAGCCCATCACTCCTGGGCACAGAGCATCTGTCCTGGGCTTTGTTTCCCCAGACCACAAGGGGTATGCACAATCAGTTGCTTCACTTAGAACTTTATATTATATCCATCAAACCCCACCAAATGAGCTCCTTTTAAATACTCAAGAGTACATACGGTTTAAAAGAGACTGCGCATCCATGAAATAGGGAATTTGGAGAGCGGGCAGATAACGTCAGTACACCATACTATTTGCTAAATACAGCCTTGATAAGATCATCCTGTGGCTAATCTAATGCTAGTGACAACAGTGGAAATCTCAAAGCACCTGCCTTAAAACATGAGCTTTTGTGAACCAGTGATCCAACTGTGTAACTAGACAGCAGACTTGTACTCTAAATGTAGGTGGCTTATACTTGAAAGTGTTCTTCATGAATTCTGCCATAGCAGAGCGTCTTTTTGTCAGATAATTTAAATCAAATCTTGATCTGCACATAAATATGTATTTGTAAACATTTACAATACAAAGAAGAAAATAAAAGGATTATAGCAGTGACATAAGCAAAATAGAAAAGAAAGATAATAACTGCATTAGGAAGGATATGATAGTGTAGGTAGAACTTGGTTGTGTTTTAGAAGAAGATTTTATATCTGTAACAATAACCTATAATGAGAAAGACAGGTCATTTAAAGTTATAAACACTGATGACAATACAAGTTAGCCATGCTTTTAAAAATCTTTGTCATCTTTGTGTCTTTTGTTGTAAGTGCAATATGTATCTCTATACCTTTACCTCTATCTCTCTCTATGAATATGTTTTCAAATTTGTGTTCAATTTTTCACTGAATGAAATGTCACTTGTCAGAAAAGCCAAGGTCATTGCATAGGATAGAGAGATGCATGTTTGAAAATATTCTTAAAATGTCAAATAAAAGAATTTTTAAACATTCATCTGTATAGAATTTTAAGAATTTTTTTTATTTTAATTTTTTATTATACAAACATGAATACAACTCAAAAATTTACATTTTACATTTTACTGGTAAATATGAATTCATGATATTGTCCTGTCATCAACATACATTACTTAAAGTTTACATCAACTCAAACAGAAAATCTGAAAGTTTTTTAGATATTATATTATATTTTATTGAAATGAACTTTCAATATTTTGTCAATGTTGATGTATGTTATATTATTTATCATTAAAATCTTTAAGAAATCCAAAAAATAGTTAATTTTTTTCTTCAATCTTCTGAAACATGTCAGTTTGTATTAGCCTTCAGATTTTGAGGCCAAAAAGATATGCAAATAAGAGTATGCAGAATATGTTTTCAGATGTTTATAATATTTGTTTACATTTATGGCAGAAATACTTTCAACTTTCAGATACTGAAAAAATACCCTAAGCAAATAAAGGGCATGATGGGCTAAGTTACTTCTTAGTAAAAGATATATCACACCAACCAATTTTTAAACCAAATTCTTAAAAGCATTCAAAAAACGTGTCTTCTAATTGCCAAACAGTTTATTCACATTGTAGAAGAAGATCAATAGAAATTTAAAAATCTCAAACTGTTCCATTTCTTAAAATATGAAATTATTGCTGTTGTTTGGAAAATAAGTTTCACTTTTCATCTGAAATTTACTCTAAATGCTCACATATACTTCTGTTATTTAAGAATGTTTTTAATACACATATTAGTTGTCCTGTTGAGGAACATTAAGTTAAGGAGGATCAATTACAAAACAAAAAATAGTACAAGTTATTTTCAAATCACAATCTAAGTTGATTGATTTTTTTTTTTTTT